>JAQJVL010001048.1:252500-277853 GCA_035578905.1 Stictocephala bisonia
ATGCATATGATTTTATCTTGTAAGCTCCGAAGCAGAATAATTTATTATTTGCCATCATAGCGACAACGCAGCGCAGTGCTCCTTCGTTGCTGGCCGGAAACAGACTGTCCATTGCCTGAGCACCCGACACACGCAGCCCGAGCCACCCAAAACATTTTAAATTATTTTCGACATTTAACATTTTTTTAAGTTCTGTTATCATTGACAACGGTTTCTCCACTTTGCTAGTGAGAAGTAGAATCGATATAAACAAACCACATTAAAAAATACCTTCTCAGTGCAAAAATAACAACACTTACGAAAATAATTAATAACGTAGTAACGATTTATTATTTCATAATTAAATTTCAGTATTCTACACCTAATAGTACTAGTTACAATTGATGAACAAGAAAAAAAAACTACAATACTTTTTTTAAAATGAGAATTCAAAGTCACTAGTTTTAAAAAGTTGCGTGTAAAAACGTGTTTTTTTAGTTGTAACTCGCATAAAATTTAACATGTAAAATAAAAACTAAAACCTTTTGGTACTGTTATGAAGTAGATTAAACGGTGAACACGAACATGTGATTGGATATTTTTTAGCGATTGTTTTGCAAATACAGTATCTCCACAAAGTCAGGAGTCTATAATAAAAAATCCGATAGTAACTGACCGACCGACAGAACAACTCTGACCTGATCGACCTACCTAACCTAACCTGACCTTATCTAATCTGACAAAACCAGAACTAACCTAACCGACCGACCAACCAACCGATCGACCTAACCTGACCTGACCTAACTAACCGATCTAACCTGACCTGACCTGACAAACCGACCGAACGACTGACCGACCGACCTAACATGACCTGACCTAACTGACTGACCGATTGACCAACCGACCGACTGACCTAACCTGACCTGACCTGACTGCCAACCGAACGAACGAATGACCGACCTAACCTGACCTGATTTGACAAACCGACCGACCGACCTAACCTGATCTGACGTGACTGACCAACTGACAGACCTAACCTGACCTGACCTGACAAACCGGCTGATCGACCGACCGACCGACCTAACCTGACCGACCAACCTGACCTGACCTGACATGACTGCCGACCGAACGAACGAATGACCGACCGACCTACCCACTCCAATCTAACCTAGTGTAACCTAACCTACGCTGATTGTATTTGGGGGGATTTTTAACGGAATGCAGCCGTATTTCTCTTATCTCACTTCCATCACCCAGTGCATCTTTCGCACCAGTACGTCGCAGTCCAAGCAGCTTAACTCTAGTGTCCACGTGTGTTAGTACCCATGTTAGTCAGTGTAAGGATATAAATTAAGTAACACTCACTGACTGACACGTCGTGAGGTCATTCAGGCTGATTCACTTGAAATGTCAATGGAATGCAGATGTTGTAGTATGGTATTACTAAATTTGTATGGTATTACTATATTAATACCATACAAATTTTAAAGTTACTTTCTTAAAATGTATAAAAAGACATGAAATCAAAATCATTTATTTGTAGTTTGACAAATTAAAAATTGTATTACAAAAGTCATATAATTATAATAATTGTGTATTCCTCATATATATGTTGATAGTGTATGTTAACTCATTTTAACTGACTAATATAATCACAATATGTACTACATTAGCGTTATTATTAATATATTACATAAATAAAAGCAAAATCAGTCACCTGACAAATACTCCTCCACCGAGTAAAAGGTTCCTTGAACTAAGTATTTCTTTAGGAAAGCTTTAAATTTTCTGGGGCTTTCTTCCAGTCTAATAAAATTTGGCAATTTATTAAACAATTTTGGCCCAATATTTTGAGGTAGGTTAATGTTGTAAGTACATGTTGTTTGAATAAGTACATGTTGTTTGAAACACTACTTGGGCATTTTTGTTACGAATAGGTTTTTGGGATTTTCAGGAAAACATAAGTTTTTGGGGTGGTGACCCTTTAGTATCTGTTTTTTCCTACTTCTTTACAGAAAGTAGCTTTAATATGATATCCCACTTGAGTGGATAAAGTCGGTAATAAATAATTTTAAATTTTGAGAAAATTTTGTTTTTGGACCCCTGGTACCTCCATTTTTTAATTTTTAAGTTGAAATTAAGATATAAAGCATTAGCTTTGTTTTGCGTACAAACATAGTTATCTAGTTTTAAAAATTGCAATCAAACTCTTTTTGAGCAAGGTAAAAATACTATTTTTTTTAATTTTCCCTTAAGAAATACGTTGGAGCCAATTTGGAGACAAAATGTTTATGAGTTGTTTTACAAAATGTCACGACTTAAAATATTTACAAATAGAGCACATGAAAGTTGCTAATAGCTAAAATTAAAAAGGAAAAGAAGGGTTTCTGACCAAATTCGAAATATGTATAAACCGAAAGAAACTGTCAATACATAATTAATTTATTATCTGCCAATAATAAAAATAACGTACATATGGAAAATTGGGATTCGTAATTCAAAACTGAGTTACACTTTTAATTCTAAGAGTGTATGTATCGTTAATAGATTTATGGATAATCTCTTAATAATTAACATAATGTATAAAGGTATAAAGGGATGAAATCAGTCCATAAACGTATTCGCTGTGTACCGTGCTTATATATGGTAGTAACCGTGTCTACCGAGTAACCACGGGGTTATGATGTATTGCCCACCAATATTCATTTTAATTTTGGTAAAAAATAAATCAGTAATAGGCACATCATGTTATATGCCCGACTAATTAAATACTTGAAAATTAATAAGTAGATGTAGGTTTAATATATTTTAACTTTTATTACACTTTTAAAATTAACTAAATATTTTAAAATAATTAAGTGTTTATGTGTATAACCAATCTTAACAACAACTAAAAAGACAAGTGATAAATAGACGCAGTGTTCACTATATATTGAGAAAATATAATAAAACAGACTTGAGAAAGGCCAGCTTAGCGAAAGGCTAACCACTTTAACGGACGTGGATAATTCAATTTCACGTTATCGATGGAGCTGCCACCAACAAATAAAACCGGCCACTTTCTTTTGTTGGTTGTGAACAATGCCACAATCAAGCCGGCTTGTTGAGAATGGACTGTACTCCAGAGGTTTGCACATAGACTGTACCACAGCAGTCTACTCTACTTTTTGTTGTGTAAATAATGACTTATTCACGTCAATAATTCAATAATTCAAAGCGATAAGGTAACTACTTCGATTTATTATTTCTGTCCAAATCATCCACAGTACTTCTGGATAAAGATTTCTGCTTCACACATTAAGTGAGACAGTTAAATATGTTTTTACCAAACAGTAAAGTAATTGACGTAAAACCATTGACTCGTTCCTAACCTGGCAACCAAATATCTACTAAATAAATTATTTCATCATAATATAGATGTTTTGATAATATCAGATGATTTGCATAGTAAAAGATTTGGATTTTCATATAGGCCCGTTCCAAAACCATAAATATTTCCACATATATTTGCAAGGCTATCATTTCCTGAATTGCTATATAGATTAAAATTAGGAAATCTATAATCTGAACATTTTTCGTCTGACATATAATCAACAAGAAATAGTGCTTAACACTAATTTTCAAACACACACTTCGATCAGAATTCCTTAAAACATTTTGGAAAATCTAAGTGAGTCACTAAATTCTCGATATAAAGAGTGGTCGTAAACATGTTTAGCCCACTCAACCACCCTACGGATATTAAATAGGAAATATAATCCGTAAACTACATTAATGTATTGGTCGTACGTCATTACTATAAATCGAAAACTTCTGACCATGGATAGTCATGATGGGCGAGGGATCCCACCCACCTAGCCTACGATCATGAACCGGGTGAATCGGCCACCATAAAATGTTTCAGGCTAGGAAGAAGATATAATAACTTAATTATATTCATTTTAAAGCTTAAGGCATAAAGCTTAATCAGAATTGTGACAAATATCCTGGGGTCCACAACACTGGCCCAAAAAGATCCAACAAGTTTGTACAACTTCAATGATTTTATTAATTAGTATATTAATTTATTTCTTTACAATTGTATATTCATTATTATTAATTATACTATATAAAAAAAAAACATATGTAGATATACAAATATTGCTGAACCAATGTGTTTTGGTTGCATCTTTAAGGACATTTTGTGTCTTAATATTTCTTAAATTGAAATTTTAATTGCTTGGCTTGTATTTCATCTTTTTGGTCTTTGTTTTCTTCTTTATTGATATTGTTTTTCATGTTGTAAAATTCTTCGATTGAATATAATGCAGCATCTGCTAAGTATTTTTTGTTGTTGTAATTTTCTTGAATATATTAGGGTTGTTTTCTGTTTTATAATTTCAGGTAAAAATACGTTTTTGTGTGAAAATTTAGATTATGATGTGAGTAGTGAGATTTGATGTGAATTTTACTTCTTGTATTTATAATTATGTATCTGAAAATTATGATAGATTTCTGTTGGGGGTTTCTCTAAGAGTAAAGTTGTATTGTAAGTGTAATGTCCATACAGTTTTAGATTTTTCATATTTCTGAAAATCTTTAGCTGACTGATTGTACTGAAGGTACAAAAAAGTTGTTCATGATTCTTATGGCTTTTTTGTAGTTAAGGACTTAACCAAGATTGTGTTTACTGGTTGTGTCATACAGTACAAGCAAATAACATACCAAATCTGATATTTGTAATATTTGATATTTCAATATTACATAAAAATTACATTCTTTAAGTTCATATATTCCTGAATTTATTTCAGTACAATTTTGTTAAATGTTCGTCCCAACTTAAATTTTTATCTATGTTCAAACCAGGAATATTTGTGCTGTTTTGTTTTTAATTTTGTTATTATTAAATGTTATATTATTTGGTATGTCTAACTTATTGTTTTGTTTTGTTAAAAAAATAAACTTTTTCTATATTTAAATTTAATTCATGTTTAGCCTATTTTTAAAATGTATGGTTTTTTTAGTTCCATCTTTGATAGATGTAAATCAAATCCACTTACACCCATTACATTAAAGTCATTGTGTGGGATAGTTTTGAGAGATAGTCCTTTTATGAAGCAAATAAATAAAATTGGCCTAATATTGGTCCGGGAAGAACACCAAATGGGATTTATTGTACATCCGAATGAAATTTCCTTTATTTATTGTTATGCATTTTGATAACTATAAAAATCTAAATATGTTTTTGAGATATGATTTAAACAATTCTAGAGTATATTTATTTACTCCATGAATTTTAAATTTATTTAATAATATAGAATAGTCAACACTATCAAATTGTCTTTTATAGGTTCATAAAGATTCCTATTGTGTGTTCATTTTGATCGAGAGAATCAATTATCGAGTCAATAAACGAGACAGCTGCTGTGGTTACTGATTCTGTGATAAATAAATATAACAGCTGTTTATGTTTAAGCTGGCTTAAAAATTACGTATTTTTATAGAATTGGAGTTAACACAAAAACGTTTTTAAATAGAAAGAAGGAATAGATACAAAGTAAATGTTTCGTTTGTAATTTGTATCTACCTGTTTTGTAAATAGGTCTAATAAAACATTATAATATTGTAAAAGATAATATTGCTATTTTTTTATATTATAATAAGAGTTTTGTAAACAACACTTCAATAAAATATTATGGAGAAACTTAATAATTCGCTGCCAGGCCTAAGTAAAATGCATGGGAGTTGAATTTCCTTCAAACACAAAGGGCTATAATTAAGTCTAAAACTTAGGTTTCAGACAACGAAGATTACAACCTGCGCAAATTGTACTTTACAATCTGAAAGGCAAAATCTAAATTGATTAAATAAATAATTGAGATTATTTAAGTTTCTCTTAACTTAGTATATAATCGGATGCTGTTAACAGCTCACTTATTGATAATTAATTTTTAGCCTGGTGAGGTTTCTTTTTGGTGATAATTTTCAAGATGGATGAAATAGAAGGGTACTGTTCCCTTATTTGTAGACATACTAGGTATGTTTTTGTAGTCTATAGTAATGTTTGTCTATCAATTATACATGAGTTAAATTTGTTTGTTTGCGATGTTTTCGTATCTCTGGTTATTTACGATTGCTTCGTTACAATTTATCCTTCCCATGAATAAATTACCTCTAATTATTTTGTATAACCCTTACAATCTTCACATAAAACACCTAAGAATAAGATATTTGCTCCGATATTGCAGCATATATCGAAGAATAATCCTGCACATCTTTATCCAAAGAGAATATTATATCTGATATAAATGAGAAGGCTTATATTACATTGTAATCAAACATCGTAACAAACTACTCCCTCATATATTAGCCTACAGTATTTTTAAACATCATTCCTAATGTGTTTTGAAACTGAAATTTGAAAGTTTGAAATTATCTATTATTAAGCATCATTTTAAAATAGGAAGCCGACTTGATAGCCCAAACCATAGACCCATATCAATTATTTCTCTGCTTTTTTAAGTAATCGAAAACATTGTTCTCAATAGGCTGCTGTACAGAAATATTGTCATATTAAAAAGAATAGTTTTTTAATTAGTTTTTTAGTTTTACTTGTACTGTATTTTTTTTTTTAACTAAAGTTTAGGTATACATAAAACAAATATTGTAATTATCAAGTAAGGAGACTTTTATCCCTAAAAAATAAGCTAATTAACAACTATTGTTTACAAAAATGTTGGAGGACAAATACTAAAAGATACATCCTCAAAGAGATTGGAAAATGGTGGTTTCATTGAAAAGTAGCGTTTTGGATAACCACAAAACGCCATTTACAAAAGATTCATAAGTTATTTATTTTAAGTTTATATATGCACATTCCACAAATTTTCCTAGTGTTACTTGGAGAAATATAAAAGAGAGAAACGGAAATAGGAATGGCATAATTGATATTAGGATCAGCTATATCGGTCAGCAGCAAAACACTGTGAAATTGACAGTAAATTAAGGAGGAGAAACCCATGTGGAAACGTTTATGTTATGGAAACCTATTGTGTTACTGTTGTCCATCATTTGGTTCATTAGGGTGAAATGGCAGATTACACTTAATATGCTTAGTAACAGGAGAGGTAGCTTGAAGGCGCACAACAATCACACCAGGTAAGAAATAAAAAAACACAAACAAGAATAAATATTACTTTTTCCCATATCTTGACAAATCGTCAAGCTATGGGTGAATATGGGGTGTGAATGAGTGTGATGAGTGTGCATAAACGAGTATACTCATTGTTACTAAGGTCGACCTCCGGAAGAGCTATTTATTAATATCCGGAAGAGCTATCTATACCACTGTTTTTGTATGGGTGGGTGGGAGGGTCAATACCACTGTTCGTGTATGGGTGGGCGGGTGAGTCAATACCTGCAAATCCAAATTAATTGGGGGATAGCCTGTTCGGATTCCTTAAAGTTCGGATTATCCGAAAATTACCGTAACTAATCATTAAAACCATTCCTACAACTCTCAGAATGGTTTAACGAAGTCGTTATGTTTACTGATAGATTATGACAACGTAGAGGGCTAGGATGAGCCAATGAGTTGACCTTACATTTCTGCACCTGTCTACTACTACCCTATCACTCACCCTCACGTCTCAGATTGATTTTTTTCTTGCGCATATAAACTAAACTTTAAATGGAGAACTTAATTTTATTTTGAACTTTTTCTTTCCTCTGTTAGACGTTTATTTTAAACTCAACTGGTCATCAATTTCGCCGCCAATGCTGCGTTGTTCTCTCCAATAGCCAGGGTAATTATTAGGGGAACTACAGGTTTACTTGGAATCCGAACCACGTAGTGTTGGTCTGATTTTCAGCTAAATGACTAGCCAGACACTCAGTTACTGGCTACACAACATCTTAACTTTGACTACCATCTAATATGAACACCCCACACTTCTCTAGTAGTGTCCACGTAAATGGCAACCATTGAACGGACGCCGTGTCGGCATTGAGAGGACCGAGTATAGAACTTATCGCCTACAATCCCCTCAACACTTTGTCCCCAAGTAGCAGCGCACTAGGATTACAGCACTGCGCCACTAGTGCCAACAGTAAAACTAATACCTAGGCCTGGTAACCAAATTAAGAAGTTAATTTACTCTTTACGAAGAAAGGCTTTCTGTCTAACTATCGATCTGCGTTAGGAACAACTAAATTAGAACTGTTAAAATTTAATTCCAATTTTACTGACTAATTAATTACAATTTTATTTCCAATTGAAGGTAATATTAAGTTCGAAGGGTGCAAAACAAAAAATACATTTATTTTAAACAATGAATGTTTAAAAACGATGTGTTACAGATATACTGATTGTTTTGTTTATTGTAATGTAATTCGTTGATAAAGTAGTCGGGTTGAGAACATTGACATGGGTACAGTCAAACGGAAAGCTTTAGTCTTCAAACGTGAATAGCTAAATACAATGAATATGGATGAAGTTTGTTGGGCAATACATTGTTTGAGCACAGTGAGGCTTGGGCAAAGCCACGGAGGACTCTGTATGGTTCACTCGCTAGATCACTATGGAGATCTGTTAAACGTATTTTACAAGTGGATCCATCCATAATCGTCGGTAAGAGCTAATATGAGGAATGAATGTATGTGATGAGTGTGAATGAACCAGGGAAGTTACTTAGGTTGACTGATTTATATCCCAATTGCTAGTATTACTAAGTGGCCTACAACTTTATGTAGAATCCGAACCACGTAGTACTGGTCTGATTCATAGCTAATTGAAAAGTCTGGAACACAGTTGTTTTCCCTAGACATCATTCGGACCCTGACTTACAATCCAACACGCACACCCCAGACTTCGCTAGTAATGTCCACGTTGATAACAACCATCAAGCGGACGCCTAACCCGTATTAAGAAAACCAAGAGAAGAACCTATCTCCTACAATCTCCACAGCCCAAGTAACACTGCCCCTATGGTAGTATCGTATTGTTACTTCTAAAACATAAAATTAAAGCTTGAAATAGTGTTATGTATTGTTCTGTTGGTTGATAGTTAATATTGTCAACCATTGTCAACTATTGTTAATAGTTGGTAAGCGTGTTAATATTGTCATTTGTTTTGCCGATTTCAGTAAGATTACGTTCTGTTAGGTTAAGTCTAGGTTGGGTATTGATAGGTTAGGTTAGGTTAGGTAGGTTGACGTAGGTTTAACATAATCAAACCTAACCAAACCTAACATACCCTTAACAAACCTAACTTAACCAAACCAACATAACTAAACCTAACCTAACATAACCTATCCAAATCTCACCTAACATAACCTATCAATACCCAACCTAGCCATATTCTAACAGAACGTAACCTTACTTAATTTGGCACATTTCCGGCGCTAACGTGCTTAATGATGGTTAGATTGTAAAAACCTCGTGACATTCGTGATCAGAGGAAAATTCCGCAAAATTTGAGGACGCACATCAATATATTTATGAAAAATATATATCTACCCTGTTTTCCGCTGAAAAAACCGATCATATTCTTGTTTCTTAGTTATGTATCTACTATGAACAAAAGAAACAGCAAATAAATTTGACAAGTCCCCTACACTATATGATTACCAATTACCGTTTATACTTTAATAGTTTTCTAAATTGCCATTACATCTCAGCTTGTGTTGTTATTGCGATATAAGGTACGCCATATCCCTTTTGGTACCAATCAGTTTGACGGCTTGCGTACAAACGACGTGACACATTGTTCGGATAACCAGAAACTACGCCCCAGAGAACACTACAGCTGTCGAGGAATCACAGTTTGGGGTGGTTTTGTATTTTTAACACGCTACACGTGACAGTCGAATCTCTTATGTAAGGAACTAACAATAATTGAATTACAACGAATAAATAAAACAATAATAACAATACAACTGGAAAAAATGGAAAAAAGGAACATAGTTAACTAGAATCTATAATGTATACAAATAAAAACTTTTTATATACGCTGAAAATATAATATGAAACATCTATTTTCGGATATAAAATACTTTTTATATACGAATAGTATATAAAATAAAATTCATAGTAATGTATTTTATAGTATAGTACATATTTTATAGATATTAGCCAAACTATGTGTTGTAAATAAAGTAAGTTCGTTTTAACTTCGGGTAAGACAATCAGTTCATACTTTCATAAATTTCTTTCGTCAATCTAAAATTAACGTGTTTCGTTAAACAGTAATAATTTACTAAGTATTAAATAGTAAACTTAGATATATGTTACCTTCAACCCATCTACTGCTCTGGGTTTTTATTGTTGTTTATATGTCTAAGTGAGGATCGTCTAAGAGAAAATATTTTTGAAAAATAACTATAAATTAGCTATAACAGAAATTAAGTATATAGCTGAATCGTGGTGACTCAGAGGTTGAGGATTCAGACTGCGAAGTAAAAGATCCAAGGTTCAATTCCTAATTGGTCTAATGGTCGGTACTTCACGCACAGTTCCGCTGACCCAAGTGAACTGATGAGTTAAAAAAATAATTATAATTAGTATAAACAAGTACCGTACAGTATAATATAATTTATACATCTCTCATAGAGTCGAGACTGGAATAGTGCTGTGGGGCTCAGCTTCCTGTACTGAGCTCCTACGAGTATTTCGTCTCCAGAAAAGGGCTATACGTATAATGGCAGGTGTGCATACACGAATATCATGTAAAAAATACTTTAAATCTTTCCAAATTTTAACTCTTCCTTCGTTGTACATTTATGAAATGTTAGTATACTACATAACTAAGGTTAATTCTATTCAAACCGGCTCATATGTTCACACGTACAACACTAGAGCCCGCGACTTGCATAGACAGACCCCCCACAGATTACAACTTGCGTCTGCTCTACCTCAAAATATGGGACCAAAATTATTTAATAACTTACCCAGAAATATGCGTCTGGAGTCAAATCAACATAAATTTAAAAAAAGCTAAAAATTATCTATTAAACAGAGCCTGTTACTCTCTTGATGAGTTCTTCCTAAATCCACCATAAATGTCAATTGGAATATTATGTTTTATTTAATCATTATTATTAATTTTATTTCTTAATATAAGTGACGAATGTAATACAATTGTATATATTGTCAATTTGCATAATAAAGAATTTGAATTTGAATAATATGAAATTCTTTATGTTCAATACTTCAGACTTCAAAATTTACAAATAATTCGAATAAAATATAAATTAGTTAACGTTTGTGCTAATCATGAAGTAGAAATAAGTTTTTTCAAGAGGAAACACGCGATAAGTTTCGTCACCAGGTTCACCCGGTCCACTGTGTGGTAAGAATACTCGACCAGTCCCTATTCACAAGGGAACCAACCAACAAAGGATTGGAGGGCGGTTGTATAATTAATTTCCCGTTGTCCTGTCACACTCGTCCTGGACTACGTGATCTACATTTGAATGTAGTCCTGTGTGAATTAATTTTACTTAACATCGTAAAAGTGTTATGTAAATTGTTTTTGTTGTATGCAGTGAAACACTCAGATATGATATAAAGGTCGGTATAAATTTTAATTCATATTTCGAATTTCACTTCGTACTTAAATCTCAAATTTAAAACTATAAGAAGAAATATAGATTAATTTTTATTGATAGTGTGTTTGTAAAATAGAAAGAAAATAAGTAGATGCCGATGATTGGCTTAGTGCACAAGGCTTCGGACTGCGGAGTTCAGTGTCCAAAGATAAAGGTCAGTTAAGTAAAGTTCACGCACATGCCTGCAGGCCCATGGAAACTGCTGAGTGAAATAAAAAAAAACCCAAATTTTTAACTATAACTTTTATTATTTCATATTTTAAAAACTGATTTTACTTTTATTAAAATCCATTAGAATGAGCAAATTTTTATTGGGAAGTTTTATGATAGCATCCAATAGTTTCTAATAAAAATTAATAATAGTAAAGTACGTCTTAAACAATGAGCAAAATATTTGAATAGTTCACTGATTTTTTTTAATACAAGAAAATATTAAACATTTGGAATAAACAGAACAATGAACGAAAAAAATTCGAAAAATTTACAAGTTAGGAATTGACAGTTCGGAAATAAAAGATCAGTTGAATGGGTTCAATAATATTGTTTCTTACAACTATGTTATATTTTGTTTTATAAATATGAATATATATATATATATATATATATATATATATATATACTCTATATTATCATTCGTTTTATATAGTCAGTGACATTCCTTAACACACTATTCACGATTTGATCATTCTACTTGTTCTAATCATCTCCATTTGATGTTCAAAAATTCAAAAGACAAAATAGTGTTTTATAAATTTTCGTGACATATATTTTTTTACATGTATTCATTTTACAACAAAATCTACCCGGGTGAATAAATTATTGACTGTTAATTTAAAGACAGTAAAATATTAGGCCTACATCTAAAGTCAGATTCCAACATTGGACTCAACAATCAACAATCTGAAGCTTCGGCCACTGAACGACAGAACTCTATTCTGCATGAGAGCCATTTGATAACAATCTAAGCCTAAAATAAGAATCTTTTTCGTAATACAAATATCAAGTTGCCAATGTCAAATCAAACCTTTCATGCATAAATTATGTGCACTCGAGTTTGAAGGTTGTTTTCTAAGAAACTAGAGACCAATGAAAACTACAACCACACCATTACTCAATTGTGCGTTATGACATATGAATTTAAACATTTTATCATAGGATAGTAATTTTTATCTTAGTTGGAACAAAAGAAGTACCGGAATGTTAACTAGTTTCTTGTATATCAAATGTACACCGTTATTACTCAAGACCGTTCACGCAGTGCATTTATATTTCAGTACGTGGTTGGAATGTTTCCTATAAGTTTGATCAATTTTAGAATTTTATATTTTAAAGAAAGAAAGTTACTATCAATTACCTGAAACATTGTTTTCATGGCTTCTATAGGTCGTAAAATTGATTATTTGGTCTTGTAATCCTTATTACATATTTAATTACAGTACATAATTTTCATATGTGTAAGTGCAGTGATTTTATATTGCTTTAAATCTATTTACTTACACCATATTTACTTACAGCTATGAAAGTAACGTATCGTAACTATACATGTCATAAGGATTACAAGAAGACCAAGTAAACAATTTTACGACCTCTAGAAGCCATGAAAACAATATTTCAGGGAATTTACTAGAATTTCTTTTCTTGAAAACTTTAAATTCTAAAATATATAAAACTTATAGAAAACCTTCATATCAACCAGTTGTTAAAATATAAAGGCGATACAAAAACGGGTGTTTAGTAATAACTGTGAAAATCATGTACAGTGACAACTAGTTTAAACTCCGGAATTTTTATGTTCCATTTAAGATAACAATTATTATAACCTATAATAAATAACATTTTGAAATTCGTTTTACATAAAGCAAAATCAAACAAGGAAGACAATGGTATGATTGTAGTTTTCATAGGCCTCTCAGTTTCTTCGAAAAAACCTTTAAACTCAGGTGCACATAATTTCTATGCCGACAGTAATTATTCTAATTACACATTTTTTTCAACCTGAAAAGGACAATGATGAAAATACATTTATTGCAATAAATCAAGAGTATTGTTCAACATAGGGTTGCTAACCTGATATAGGACGAACCATCGCAACTGCCACTTGGTGCTATCAGCCGTCTTCTTGTGGAGGTAACCGGCGACCGAGTGGTCGAAGTGGGCACGTTCTGACAGCATCACTAACTGGCTGTCGTTGACGCGCACAGTGCGCTGCATCTTGGGACTCAGCATGTTGTCGGCTGTGTCCTACTTGGTGCCACGTCTGAAACACAACACACAAGTGATTGTATGTGTCTTGGGACTCAGCTTGTTGTCATCTGTGTTCTACCTGGTGCCACATCTGAAACATAACACACAAGTGACTGTATGTGTCTTGGGATCCAGCATGTTGACAGATGTGTTCTACCTGGTGCCACGTCTGAAACACAACACACAAGTAACTGTATGTGTCTTGGGCCTGAGCATGTTGATGGCTGTGTCGTACCTGGTGCCACATCTGAAACACAACACACAAGTGACTGCATGTGTCTTAGGACTGAGCTTAATTCTGGATCTATATCTAAAGGCACCATATATGTACGTTCATATGAATTCAAATTATATTAATGTTAACACATACAAAATCATTATTCTTGTATCCTTGTACTTAACATTTAGGATTAATGCCCAAATATATCTATTACAATTTAAAAATGCAGGCTTGTGGTAATTGGGCTTAATCTTACCTAAATTAATTGTCAACTGAAACCTGTGACATATATAAAAGTAATAAGCTAACGTATTTATATTTTAAAGGAACATAACCTAACACTTGTACTTGAAATTAACATAAATGTGTTAAGGAACTTATTTCACTTAGGTATTAAATATTTTCTGTTTTGTATTCTCAAGAAGAATAGTCACATATTGAATAATATTTTATCAAGAACGTATTATTTACATGAAATGGATCGAAAATAAATTTAATTTTTTAAATCAGATTTTAATAGCTAACAAAAACAAAGGGTTTAACGTCGCAATATTTAGATGAAATAGTTAACAAACGTGAAATAGTTAACAAATAATACAGCTTAGCAGAAAATCTTCTAAATAAACTCACAGACTTTCAATTCCGATATGCAAAAGCTTTTACAGGGCTTTCACATTTCCCCGTTGAGTGATTTCGTTCAACTTGCGTAGATCCAAGTTGGCAGGAGTGTCGCTGCACACTTGAATCTGATCATTTGTCTTTATTTGTTTTCTTAATAACAAAATTTGTATTTTATGAAAATGTCACTGTCCAAAAGGATGTCATTGACAGCACTGCATTTTACATATAAACTGTAAAGTTGTTTATGAGAGGAAAATGTGAAAAAAAAAACCAATTGTTGTCTGATGTGAGGGATAATTCCCATTTTTATAAATATTCTAATAACAGTTTTTGATATGTAAGTTCTTTCAAACATACACTCCAATAAAATGTGAACATTTAATTTCCCTTTCTTAGTTTGATCAATAAACCAAACTCATAAAATAAATATCTAATGGTCTTATTAAATAAAGTGAAAAATATGACAGTTAATTGTTAATATAAAATAAGTAAAATGTTAATCATTTCCAACTATACAATGATTTACAATAATTTATGTTGATGTTGAGTCTATCTGTATTAAAATATACCACATTAAATATACAATAAATGTATTATAAATATAAAAAATTACTAATTTATAATTATAATAAGATCTATTATTGAGGAGATGTGGGAAACCTACCCCTACTAGCCCCTCAACACTCTCTCAGTGCAAGGGGTAAGTGGACCATCAGAGGACAGAAGAGAGGAGAACGACGTACTCACCCTACAAGCCCACCCACTCTCTCAGTTTAGGGGGTGAGAAGATGGGAGAACGACGAACTCACCCCTTCTTGGGCCACTACATTCAGAGTAGGGGGTGAGAAGACCATCAGAGGTAAAAAGGTAGAAGAACGACGTACTCGCCCCTAATAGCCCCTCAACACTCACGGTAGGGGGTGAGTGGACAATCAGAGTTCAGAAGGTAGGATAACTTCTTACTTGCTCCTAATAGCCCCTCCACTCTCAGTTTAGGGGGTGATTGGACCATGAGAGGTCGGAATGTAGGAGAACGATGTACTCACCCCTCCATAGTCAGTGTAAGGGGTGATTGGACCATCAGAGGTCAGAAGGTAGGATAACTTCTGACTTGCTCCTAATAACCCCTCCACACTCAGGGGGTGAGTGGACCATCAGAGTTCAGAAGGTAGAATAACTTCGTACTTGATCCTACTAGCACCTCCCATATTCAGTGTAGGGGATGAGTGGACCATCAGAGGTCGGAATGTTATCGGAATGTAGGAGAACGATGTACTCGACCCCTCCATAGTCAGTGTAAAGGGTGAGTGGGCCATCAGAGGTTTGAAGGTAGGAGAACTTCGTACTTGCTCCTACTAGGCTCTCCCACACTCATTTTAGGGCGTGAGTGGACTATCAGAGGTCAGAATGTAGAAGAACGATGTACTCGCCCCTACTAGCCTCTCCACACTCAGGATAAGGGGTGAGTGGGTCATCATGTAGAGGTCATGATGGATGAGTGGACCATCAGAGGTCGGAATGTTATCGGAATGTAGGAGAACGATGTACTCGACCCCTCCATAGTCAGTGTAAAGGGTGAGTGGACCATCAGGGTTCAGAATGTAGAAGAACGATGTACTTGCCCCTACTAGCCTCTCCATTCTCTCTGTTTAAGGGGTGAGAGAACATCCTCTCCTTGTTCACGTTCCGCAGGTTCAGAAGTAGGTTATTTCAAAACCTCATTACAGTTGGAGTTACGGCGGTGAATAATCGTCCCGTCTCTGTCACAGCTTGATGTTCAAAGAGCTCAAATGGTTGATTCCAAAGCTTTATTAATGACGGCCTGCGTTTAATTTATAGCCGTCTGTTAACTGTATTGTCTCAGCTCACCTTGACATTTACAACTGTAATAATCGTAATAAAACTTCGCTGATTGTCAGCTCGTTTCCTCCTGCTACGCATTATACATATACTAACTAGCTTCATTCTTCACAACTCTTTAATTTATTTAGCAAAAACTAGAATATAGGGATGACCTTGTGATTTGTTAGACATGAAAAGTGACAAGCAGTGTTCTTTATCTATTAACACATATTCATTTAAACTTTTAATTGGTAAAGAAGGTGACTTTTAGCCTAGTATGCATAAAATAATTAGCACATATATTAAATATTGTCTCAGTACTAACGGTATTGGATTATCATTGGAAGAAATTCATTTACTCCTA
This sequence comes from Stictocephala bisonia, assembly GCA_035578905.1. Classification (NCBI taxonomy): domain Eukaryota; kingdom Metazoa; phylum Arthropoda; class Insecta; order Hemiptera; family Membracidae; genus Stictocephala; species Stictocephala bisonia. The sequence goes on from JAQJVL010001048.1 coordinate 269,357, forward strand.
TATATTTAAAGAATTGGTAAACTCTATTCCGAGTTTGTCCAGACGTTCTATCTTCAGCTTCAGATTAGCTTCATTTTTTTCATAAAAAGTACGAGCTATTAGCTCGTATTAGTGCACAGATAAGGAATCAGGCATTGGATATAACTTAAGGCTGACCTTACACAAGATGTACTCAAACGTGTCTTAATTTATGATTATCCTAGGATTTTTACTAAAAAAATTATATCTCAGGTTCTAATTGAGTTAGATAGTTTGTTTTGGTCTAAAAACACTCATTAGATCAAGCCCTTTTATTTTGGATTTTGATCGTTCAAATTAGTTGAGTCTGAGGATAGTTATATGCGGATATTATAAACCAAACATGTACACTGACTCACTCATCACGAAATCTCCAAAATTATTGACTTGAAATTTGGTACATAGGTTTATCTATTGCCTTAGGGATCCAATCTAAGAAAGGATTTTTCTCTCTGATTTCGGGAACTGATCCCACTAGCCTCTAAACATTCAATGTTATTTATATGGACCTATTATTTATTCATTTGTTTAGTTATCACAAACTGTCAGGTAATTCAATAAATAGTTTGTTTACTTAATATGATTTCACTTAATTCAGTTTAACTACTAATATTTGTAGTCAAATACATGCCGAGACTGAAAGCCGACGTATCACGAGCGCGGCGAGTGACGGAGTTGGCACGCGATGCGTGCAGGGGTGTTCCATAGTTAACTTCTAGAGTAATCAGATAATGCAGACGTCGACAATTCATCGTCAGATTCAATTAACGCGTTTCAAACTGTGATTTCACTGGATATTTATAGCTTGATAAGTCCGTCATGCAAGGTGACGTAAGAACCACCCACAGCTTATGAAAACATATAACTTCAATACTCCCAGTTCTATTGGTTAGGCTTTTGGAGTTGTTCTGTGCTTTCCAATTCCCTTTCAGATACAGTTGCTGGTAGTAGTGATAGTATGAATTGCATCTGTTGTTTCTTATGCTCGTCTCACAATTTGAGCTCATGTGGGCTGATGGAGTGGGATACTCACCTTCAAGTAGTACGTAAAACAAAGGTGTATATATGCCAAATGTAGGCTGGATGAGTTGTAGTGTGCTCAAAGAACGTGTTGGGATGACCGAGAGAAGGTGTTGTGGCTGAAACTCGTGGGAAAGTTCTGTAATCCTGCTTTTTAAGGCCATGTGTTTTATAATATTATACCATGGTCTTATATTTTTAAATAGCAATACAATGTGTAAGACATGTTTTACAAATATATTGAATACGTAGTCCGTTCATTATATTGTAATGCTTATTTAAACAGTATGAAATATGAATAATTCTTATCATGCATTCATAATCCTACAATTATTATACACTTAATAGTTTTCACAATGCTCATACATAAGTTTCTTGCGATCCGTGCATTTCTCTTTAAAAATAATAAAATCTACACTTCCTAGTATATCCTTTTACTACCAATATTACTGTTCGTATATAAGTGGGTAAACACCACTGCATGTGTATGAGTAGGCGGGTGGGATAAACATAATCAGGTGTTTAAAAACGAGTTTTGAACACCTTGGGCGTTGGGGAGTTTTTATATAATTTGGCAACTTGATGAAGTGAACGCATGCGTGCAAGGGCAGTCGCTCATTAACCGCCGTTCTGTGTATCCCGATTCGGCAGTTTTCTTTACCTTTGGTCTCATAGGAATGTATGTCTTTACCGCTCGTCAGCGCGCACTTAAGACATACAATACAGGGTTTTTAATAATGTATTTTCAGGGAAATAGTTTTTATTAATGTATTTTCAGTGATTAAAAGAACAAAAGTAACAGCCAATACGGATTAACCTATATTATCGCAGCAGCCACCATTTTGATGATTCCACCCAATGGGGTCACGCGATAATAGGCCTATAAATTGGGTTGTAGAACACCATTTTCCATTATTTTGTGAATCCCTCTGGTCTGAGGCAGGTGAGCGTGGTTCACCAAAATCGATCACCATAATATTTGTGCATTTTGTACCTGTATTGTAATATATTTGTGCATTTTGTGCTTATATTGTAATAAATGTGTGTTGTGTGACGTTTACTTGTACTGAATACAGGGTTGTTTCTAAGATATAAAGACCATGAAGAGTCATCAGTTGCAATTTTTTTAAAAGTTTCTTTACACGACTCTCTAAAATTTAAATGTACGAATGTGTGAATCAGCTATTTTGCAATTTAAATATTAGAATAATTTGGGTGTTTGCACAAGCTCTCCACAGTATCATACCGTATGAAAGGTGGGGGTAAATCAAGCCAAAGTACGCCGTCATCAGAACCTGAGTAGGGCAGTATTTGACTAGGGTTGTTTTGGCACAAACATTTTCAATGTGGTCATTCCATGTTAACCCTCGATCAAGGTATATTCCAAGAAACTTCGAACAGCTGGGCTTCTCCAGTATGGAGTCTGACAAGTGGGGCCAGCATCAACTTCCATATGTCTTAAATCAAAGTTCAATACATTGGACTCTGAGGTGTTCGTTTTAAGATTGAGGATGTTGAAGTATTGAACACAATTGTTTATGTCAACAAAAGCTTGCAATTCCAAAACCGATTTTGATTTTCCACTGAAAGATAGAGTCGTTGCATCAGCATACTGTACCACTTTTCCATACTGTAGTGATGAACTAATGTCATTGAGATAATAGGAGAAACAGAATTGGACTGAGAATGGATCCCTGAGGGACACCATAAGTCAATTTTATTTCTTTCGAACGGTTTTCTCCGATATGGACAACTTGGGTTCTGTGCCTAAGACATTATCTTAGCCACATGAGCGGCACGCCTCGATTGCCATGAGATTCCAGAGATACCAGCAGTGCTTCATGGTCAACATAGTCAAAAGCGTTTGATAAATCAAGAAACAGTCTTGAGGTAGAATGTTGACCTTCCAACCCTTCAACAACCCGGTTAACCAGACCCACCACTGCGTCTATTATCGACTTACCTTACCTGATTTGAAATTGCTGTTCAAAAAGTAGGTTGTGTGTGTGTTTTTTTTTTTTTTATGCCATTCTTGTTAAAACAATTTTTCGAAGGTTTGGCTCAGGACTGGAAAAATTGAGACAGGTTGGTAGTTATCTTTAGAATAAGGATAATTTATTTTTATTTTACTGAAGTTACTTTTGAAACTTTAAGGAGCGATGGAAAGACCCTTTATTTAAATGATAAGTTAATTTGGTAAAATGCTTCAAAATATTCTTAGAGAATTTCTTTACCAGCCACATTGATGTCAAATTAATGCAGTTTGATTTTTTTGGTAGGAGCTGCTGGATGATTCGTTCAATCTCTTCCTCATCAACATATACCAGTGCTAATGATGATAATGGTGGTTGTATACATGTAGGATTTACTTGAGGCTGTAATGGACGAGAGTCAAGCTCGCAACCTACAGATGAAAAAAATATAAATTTTTATCTGTTTACATTGGCTTTCTTTATTGTTTATAATGCCCCATACTCTTTAGGACATTTTTTACAAACCATACTACATATTGCAGCCAAATTTTGTTTTAAGTATTAAGTTTTTAGATATATGCACGGATCATGATAAACTTAAGAATGAACATAGAAAAAGTTCATTTTCATTCTGACATAATTTTTCATCATGTATTTTCAGCAAATAAGAGAAAAAAAGTAACGACCAAAAGTAATTAACCAATTAATTACATTAGAGCCATCACGGTGATCCCAGCCAACCGTCATGAGTTTACCAACCGTGCCAAGTACTAGCATAACAGTAGCGTAGTTTGGTTTATATTGGGTTCATTCTTTTAAGAATCCCTCTGGTCTGACGTTGGTAAACATGGTTTACCTAAATTTATCACCATAATATTGTGCTGCACTCGAGTGACAACCTGAAGGGACTAAGGACAACCCTTCAGGGACAATAGGAAGGATTTTGAGGTTAAGTTAACCTAAGCCTTTGATAACAGCTTATCATAAGGGTGGAAGGGTCTAATCCTTAGGTGCCAAATTTTTTATTTGGGAACCACATCTAGGTGTGAAAGTGTGGAGGCATTTTTATAGAGGTTTTGTTTTTAGTTTATTATTAATTGAGAGAAGAAGAATTTTTAGTTTTTTGATTTTATTTGTTAGAAGAAGAAGAATTTATATATGATTTATGTTCAGAAAAAATAATTAGACCATTTTGAACAAATATAAGCTTTGTTTTATATTCCTGGGCAAGAAACTGATTTTTACTAACACTTTGAAACTTTTTCATAAGTCTTGAGTTTGGAAAATCAAATGTAAATCAAAGTTACCAATCTATAAAAGTCAGTACACTACTGTATAAGTGTAATTAATTATAAGTTGGTTAAATGGAGGGGGCTGTCCGACATCTTGACACAGTCCACTCGTACTTGTCACGGCAAGCGTTCCACATCAACTTGTCAGATATCAAACTTTACGGTCTCCTTCACCGTCAGTTAATTAATATCTAACCAACCTGTGCTCTGATTTTGGCAAAAGAAGTTATACTGTGATATAGTTCAATTAACAAATATTTATTAACCTTATTTTGGCTTACCTTTTACTTTAAAAGTGTGATAAAAAAGATAATATATGCAAAGAGTTACATGTATAGTAATACTTGAATAGAAAACTATTTTGTCCTGTGTTCGTTTATAATTATGCCTTCTTATTTGTGTCATACATTGTGTTGTACTCGCACAAGGACCACGATCTTTCTAAGCCCTACTGCGCCACGTGTAATCGCTTCAGCCATTACACGGGGCAACGTCTATGTCCCCGATTCTATGTTCGGCCCGCACCCCTACCTACAGAAAACCCCTGGAAGCTCCACCTGGCGAACTTCCCTCCCATATCTCTCCGTTCGACTTCTGCGATCCCTCACCGGACATCGCAGATCCAAAACCCCAGGATCCAACCCAAGCCAAAGACTCCCCTACACAACCTTCACCCTTACCACCCTCAACAGTAGTTACCACCGACGCCCTTAATCCGTTCCTCAAGAAGCTGATGCGCCTTATGTTCAAGCTGATACACCAAAGTTTCAAGTGTTCCTGTCTAAAAGATTAGTACACCTGCTTCAAAATGAAGATTTGATGAATATTGAACCAGGTATGCTGTATTTGATGTCACACGGAGCGAGGGGCAACAACTCTAGGGAGCTGTCACTTCACATGACTTCTTGTTAATATACAGTTTTATTTATTGTACAGTTAGGATTAAGAAAATATGCATATAGTATCTTTAAATAAATCTAATTTTCTTAAACACTTTTGGATGACCTTGTCTTACTTTAAAACTTTTAAAATTACTTGATAGACTTGTAGTCCAATTAGTATCACCGTCTGGTTGCATTTTGATAAGACTCCAGGTTAGCGAGAGTGGTGGGAGTAGTGGGGGACATAACTACGAGAGCACAACAGTAACTATGCACCAGTACTACACAGAACTACGTGGAAAAAATACATTCTTTTGTGAATCCCTCTGGTCTGAGGAAGGTGAGCGTGGTTCACCGAAATCGATTACCATAATAATCGTGTATTTTGTACTTGTATTGTAATATATTTGTGCATTTTGTGCTTATATTGTAACAAATTTGTGTTGTGAGACGTTTACTTGTACTGTATATGTACCAACACGTACTATGCTAAGTAAAAAACTAGTAGCATTAAGTGATGCTCTTATGTTTAAGGGGATACGCCAAAGTTTCAAGTGTTTCTACCTAAAATATTTGTGCACCTACTTCAAAATGAAGATATGAAGAATTTTGAACCAGGTATGCTGTATTTTATGTCCCACATAGCGGGCGGCCACAACTCTACGGAGCTATCACTGCACATGACTTCTTGTTAATATATAGTTGTATTTATTGTACAGACAGGATTAAGAGAACATATAAATATTACCTTTAAATAAATATTATTTTTTTAAACACTTTTGGATGACCTTGACCTACTTTTAAGAAGTCATAAATATTAAAAAAATATTACAGAAAATGGAGTACAGAACACGAGAGTCAACTGGAACGGTTATCATTGATTTTCGATTACATTCATTGTTCATCAGCCGAATTTGGTATATAACTAATACAAACTATTTGAACTGGAATAAAATACTTAATGGAAAAGTATTGGAGGAACATGATCAACGAGAAAAGGTAATTTATAAGGTATTTAAGTTTTTAATCTTCATTCCTTGCTTCACTCTTGAAGAGGTAGGACGTCAAGATGGCTAATACTGTCAAATTAAGTTCAAGTCAACACCTCTTACATCGATCTCCTGCAAGCAGCGTTATACTTTGTTTAGCGGAGATAACTTGTCTTCAAGAAGAAATCGAATAATTAAAGAGATAACACGACTGGCTTCGTGGTGTGGAGGAGGTAGTTGAGGAAACAGGACACTTCAAGGGGTGTTGGATGATAAACCCAGCTCCAGACGTAGACATACCTTGCTGTTGTCCATGTCTTAGGATTTTAATGAATAGAAACAGTATCACTAAGATAAAACAGCAACTTCTTAATCATACTAAAGCCTAGCCGTTAAGATTTCAGTAACATCAGGGGTCATACCTCGACCACTACTTTCCCCCACCACCACATTCTCCCACCAGACTTTTGGGTTTTATAAAGGAGACTGTGTTCAGACACTCAACCTCAGTTCGATCCAACAAGTGTTCGAGTAACAACACCACAATCACACATTCACCATGAATATGAACTTGCAATTAGTTATACTTGAACTTAGATTATCAAATTTATTTTGGAGTCCAGAAGACGATAAAAAACTTAATATAATGGCTGAGATTGCCGAAGATGTTGAAAATATAACATTTAAGTGGGTGCAAACTGAAACAACAACTACTTGTGGTCCTAATTGTATTTTTTGCAGTGATGTGCTAGATCGTGTAAACTTAATCATACAATCATTTGAAAGTATAGGTCCTGAAGAATGAGGTGAAGAAATTTACAACAGACTTATGGAGGAGGTAAAATAAAATGGAGAATAGCTGTTGGTCGAGCTGAAAGGAAGTGAGAAAAAACAATCCGGTCATTAAGTTTTAGTTGTAAATAAGAATTTGTAAATAATGAATAAAAAGTAAACAAATTAAATACAAAAAAATAGCCTTCTTGCACAGACAAAACTTTTTTGCAAAAGCTATTTTTTTTTTTTAACAGCCACAATGACCTTGACCCTCATCACACCTACCCATGTCACACCAGGCTCTGACGTCACAACCCACCAAGGTATCACTTCTACCAAGGTATCAATACCACCGTACATGTAAGGGTGGGCGGATGGGTCAATACCTCCTCCGTACGTGTGGGTGGGTGGGTAAATACCTCCTCCGTACGTGTATGGGTGGGTGAATACCTCCTCCGTACATGTATGGGTGGGTCAATGCCTCCTCCGTACATGTATGGGTGGGTCAATACCTCCTCCGTACATGTATGGGTGGGTCAATACCTCCTCCGTACATGTATGGGTGGGTCAATACCTCCTCCGTACATGTATGGGTGGGTCAATACCTCCTCCGTACATGTATGGGTGGGTCAATACCTCCTCCGTACATGTATGGGTGGGTCAATACCTCCTCCGTACATGTATGGGTGGGTCAATACCTCCTCCGTACATGTATGGGTGGGTCAATACCTCCTCCGTACATGTATGGGTGGGTCAATACCTCCTCCGTACATGTATGGGTGGGTCAATACCTCCTCCGTACATGTATGGGTGGGTCAATACCTCCTCCATACGTGTAAGGGTGGATTCATGTATCTTATCATTGTAGACTGTTACCTGAAGCCGTTTGTTACACAGTTAATTTGTTAGTTAATCTATTAAATATACTCAAATTATAAAGCACTACTATCGGCGAAGACAGTATGTGCATCCAGGTTTGAAGGTTGTTTACTAAGAAACCAAGTGGCCAACGAAAAATCCAATCATACTATTGTTTTCCTTGATTAATTAAATGTTGTGAAATATTCATTTTAAAGTTATTATTTATTACTCAATAACCTGTTAAAGTATTCCATTTATATTTTAATATCTGGTTAACAGTAATGTTTTCTTTAAGTTTTACAATTTTAACTATTCAAGGAAAAAAGTTCTTGAAACATTTTCTTGACTCCTAGAGGTTGTATAATTAATTACTTGGTTACGTTGTAAATCCTTATATAAGACATTCCTGTTGACCACTTATTAAAATTTTTGAATGCGGTCTTAATGTTTTAATTCACTCAATGGTTATTTTAAATTGTTTCTGTCGAACTAAGCCTCAACACAATCCTCTCTTTATTGATTGGTTTAAAGTATTTACAGACCCTACTGATGTAGTAAGTAGGAATACGTTAGTTTGTCCAACAATTAGTTGTAACAAATCTGTTAAAAATAAAGTAACCGCCAGTCAAAAGAAAAGGTCTTGCACCCCTGTTGGTAAAGTTAAGTTAAAAGTTGTATCTGGTGGATGG
>JAQJVL010001049.1:0-277319 GCA_035578905.1 Stictocephala bisonia
ATATGAAGTATGAGAATATATAACTATAATTTTGAGATGTTCATTAATTTTGTTTACATGCTTAGTAAATGGTATCAGTTATCTGGCACAAATGTTTCTCCCTTTCTCTTTTTTATGTCAGATTGTTTAAAAAGTATAAAAAGCTTGTTATGAATATGGATTCCATTAATCCATTCATTGAATGGATCAGCAATGATCAGCCGTTTGGGAGTAATTCACAAGAACATTACGACTGTCTACCTCTTTTGTCTGTCAATCTGCTTATAATCATTAATTTTCCACTGTTCTAACACATTTTCTGAGATACTTAAACATAATGTTGTATAATAAGCACTATTTAAAATACAATTGTTCAGCTAACGTATCAAATTGTTCAAATAAGTTTTGAGGTTTGTATCACAAGGCCTTCATTTGACCTGGTTTTCTAATTTACTTCTTTTATACAATTTGGTAGATCCATTGAATCGGTGTTAACATGTTTTACTTGTTTACGTTTATTGATGATGCAAGATAAAATACTATAAAATTCTTGATAGGCTATATTAATGTTCTCAGACTGTTTGGCGTAAGCATTCTTTAAGATGTTTGTAGTTAACTGTTTTGAAATGGTTAAGAGCCGAAGTCGAACTCATATTACAAACCCCACTGTTTGCATTCCAGCAGCTGTTACAACTTTTGGGCAACGATTATTTACATTTGAACACCTATTATTTTTCGATTCATGTTTTTACCCGAATGTGGGTCTAAAACCACCACTTTTTCCCTACTATTTTTACATGATTTTTTTTAATTCACATTGTTAAGGCTGCCATAATATGATCAGTAATGAGTTAATTTTCTGAATCTGTATATTTTAATCAAATGAAAAATTTATTTGAAAATTTTTAGTTCTAAAACATTATACGCCCCCCCCCCCACTAATTATAATAATGATTAACGCTGCGGAGCTGCCCGGGTCCACTAGTTTATATATTAAAAGAATTGGCAAAATCTATTCCTTGTTCGTCCGGACGTTCTATCCGATTGGGCTAAGTTTGCCGATATCGGCAGAACACATTTTTAAACTTTGATTTTTAGCTAAAATAGCATCATAGACATAAACAGCAATGCCATCTGCCCAATATATGTCGTTACAATGATCAAGCTTGTTATAACCTAGAATTCTAAAAGGTTGTGTACCTCGTTTTTTATAACTATACATTGTCTTACTTTAAGAAAAAATACCATCGCAAATATGGGGAGGGGGTTACATTTAAATTTGATAGTAAGAACTGAATACAATGAACGTAAAAAAAACTAGTTCAACAAATATTACGCCGAGATGAATTACTCGACAAAATTGTTTAAGGGAAAATTCAAAAAACAGTAATTAAATTATGATAGAGGACTTCATTTTTAAAACCTTGAACAAAGAAACCTTCCCGATATCTTACGAATGAAGAACACACTTTATGTTATTAATAAATAATTTAATGGATTTCGACATACATTTAATCTTCAATCATTATTTGGTAAGAACTGTCTAAGAAATTTATGTCGAGTTTGTAACTAACTTGCTGGTTGTTACATTGGTTACGTAAGATTTTTAAAGGTGGGAGTCATAAAAAATTGTTTTGCAATATTTTAACATACAAAATTTGGCTCAAAACCAGTATTAATCCAATAAAAATATGTTTATCAGCGGCCAGTGGCCTTGACCAGAAGGTTTCGGCGTTACCGCAACATAACGGCGTCAAGCAACATCAAGCGTGGCTGTTCCTTGGATAGGTGAGTGGTCAGGAATACCTTCTTTGTTGAATTTTTCTGGAACAAAATAGTAATGAACTACATTATAAAATGTACAATCATTTGTAAAATTCAGGATAACTATTCTAAAAGTCTACTTTTTTACGTAAATGACCATCATAGTCATCCTTCAGCAACTGAGGAGACTGCCAGTAGTCGCCAAAGGTGGTAACAAAAATTACGATTCTTGTAATTGTACAGTGCATAAATATTATTTTTTTCATTTGTCCTAAATAATCTATTACTCTATCATAATTAAAATTACAGAGAATTATAAACTGATTATTTATTGAAAATGATAAATGTTTGTGAAGTTTCTATAAGCAATCAAGCATAATACAATGTTGCAGTATGCGTATTTTAAATATAAAAACAATCTTCCGTAAGTTTTTTTTTTTTTTTTTTTTTTTTTGGAGTCACCAAAAACTTTTATTTACAATGGGATGGAGGTTTAAAGTATCCTAAGACAACCTTACGTAATTTTTGTACAATTTTATTGCACAATATATTCCATATAATATTAATATCCGTAGATTGAATAGTTTCTTAGACCAAACAAAATGTTAACAATATACTTGCTTTATCTCTGATCGTAGGCCTACTTTTGAATCATGTTTTCTCTTTGAAAACGGGCCGATTTTTTGAAAACGTGGTTGTTTTTTAAGTTAATACTTACATACCAGGTAAAACTGTGTTTAAATATATGTTTTCTTTAGCATGTTTCTTTATTATTAAATACTAGCTGAACCCGGCGGACGTTGTCTCGCCTTTCATTTTTCATTGACATACCAAAATAAAGCAATAAAAAGAATTATAGAAAAAAACCATGCTACACTCTCAAGGTGAAATGTAGAACTACAATAAATCAAAACATATTATACAGTACTGTTGTTGTGAGAACTTCAATCTGCTTATGGCATGTGAAACAACATTAAACCACACAGTCATATGTTTTTTTTAAACAATTCAGATTCTCCATTTGAATAACATGGGATCTTTAGGAGCCCGTGGGGCGGGACCCTGTGGACGGATCTGCATCAAACTTCACAGAAACCATCTCAGGAGTATACAGGACAACATCCTCAAGTTTCATGGCGATCGGGTGGATGGTTTGGCAGCGCATAAACTTCAAACATATATATATATATATATATATATATATATATACAAACATCCTCTTTTATAAATATAGATTGCTTATTTCATACGAGATATGTTTCATTACTTCATTATTTATACTTTGTATATATTACAATTCATACAGTCTGCTGTTTTGATAACAAGTTCACTGTGACAATACAGTATTGAAATGAAACAAAATTCACCACCAAAGGTAGGCCTATACATGGACATATGTTGTATGTATTGTACAATCGATTAGTTGTAACATACATAACTACATGATTAAATGTACATTTACTAAATTGAGATTGTTATTTACCTTTTGTTGAACACAAAAATTAATAAATGGTCCCAAAGAATCGGCACAAACTTTCCCCCATACTAAACACTATAAAAATCAAAACTTTTAAAATTACCAGTTTGGTTCCCAAATATGTTTTGTTGCTATATCTAAAGAACTAGTAAGTTGGAGACATGCGGTTTTTACTAAAATATTTTGAATTGTAATTCACATATTTCCTGAAAACTTAATCAAAATCGTTATTACCGTTTTTGAGAAAATTCCATTTTTGTATGTTTTATGCACATAAAAAACTAAAATTTCAAAAAAAATAAGTGAAAAACTGTATGTAGATATTCGCTAAATACACATTCATACCAAATTTCATGAAAATTTATCCATCCATTTGGTCTCCAGCGAAGTGCACATACAAAGACAGACGCACATACGGACAGACATCCAAATTTTTATTTATTTATTATTATTTTAAAAAAAAAAACAGGAGACCCTAAAAAAGATTTTTAGACCAACTTGTAAAAAATATTTTGTTTGACGATCACAATACTTTCGCTATGGTGACGATTGTGGGAGAAAGTAAAAAAATATATTTTCAAACTACGAATTTTCGAATTTCAAATTTTAAAAATAATATATTTGGACTCGACACCAAAAATGTTTATTACGTATATATGTATTACCTTTAGTACATCCTCAACTAAAATTTAATTTATATTTTAGAATGCGAGCCAAAGTGGAACCACGTAGAACTTAAGTGTTTTGGCGGGCTTGGCCAACACTGCTCAATGGGAAGTGAGAAGTGAACGTTTTGCACGTTGGCCAGTATTCGCCATGCAGCTCGCAGGGACGGTCCTACTAGCCAACCTGCTCGCCTTCACCTGCAGCGGTGAGTAAAACGTGTGGCTTCGCCAATTATAGACCAATTTCACTTTTACGCATAAAACCAAACAGTTTTGAAACCTTAATTGGCCTACTTTCCTTCACCACCGGTTCATAAATAGTAACAGTGCTCTCATTCGGTCAGTTATCAACATCCTTATTTTAGTGTAAATGATAACTGTACTAAATAACCATTTTTTTTTTTTTTTTAGAATTCGGTTCTGTTTTTACGTTCACAACTTCTTATAATAAGTAGTTGTTGTTCATATGAGAGTGAACCAAATATTTACCTATTAAAATATTCTGTACTATTTTCAAAATGTCAGTGTTGTGTAGGACCTATTAATTAAACAATTACTATTTTAAAATTATACTTATAATGTATGTAGCGTTGATGAAGTAAAGTATTAAATTATATCGTAATTACTGTAAATCATAATATATCTACTTAAATAAACAGGCCCTACCTACATGAGTCAATTATTTTATTTTACTTTTACAGTAATATAGGTTTTATGATTTTCTTTATTTTAGTTTTTATTGCAACATGTTTTATGAAATTATAACCCAACAAATTAACTTAGGATGTTTTGTCAGTTATAACTTAAATAACCTCATTTTTTTCTTTTTTAATTTATTTGTTAAATTTAATAATTTACGCGTACTCAATTTAAACAGCACTCGACTTATGCTGTATTAGCATTTATTTCGAACAACCTCTATGACGTAATGAAGAGATGTACAGTCTCTGCCATAACCGACAAATACGTGACAAGTATTAAAAACAACTTTAGGTATTTCTCAGTCTACATGCTAAAGTAACGTTGTCAAAAGAAATTCTAAATATTGCAAAGAACGATCCATATCAACAGTCTGTTACAAGTTTTGTTCAGACCAACACGTTCACTCAGTAGCTACCAAAAAATTGTTCTTCAACCAATCAAAATAGTTCAAGGGCGTCACGATTCCCCAACTGAAAAAAACTGGTTTTTAATCAGTAAAAAAGTAGTGTGCGAATAAAAAAATAAACCGGACGAGCGACAGTTAAAAATTCCAGAAAGGAGAAAAGAAGTAAGACAGCTGTCCGTTGAGCCACTTGCTTATTTTAATTTTAGGATTTTCAAGGACATAAATGTTTATATACTATTTCAGTAAAGGGGGCCGGTTTAAAATATTTATCATGCACCTTACGACTTATAATGGCGTTCCCACGATTCTAACCTAACATAAACTAACTTAACCTAACCTTAACTTAAGAGTCTGCAGAGGCTGTCAGCCATGTTGGTTTTAATCCCATAGAACAGTGTTATTTTCGAACCGGACATACGATCACGCGTATAAAAGTTGAACAGCTATTTTTAAACTAATATTTTTCAAAAAAATTGCATTTGATCAAGAATGAAATTGCGCGTTGGTTACTTTGTGAATTCCTAATTAGTTATGTAGAAAAAATATTAAAAATATTTAATTTGAAGTTTTTATTTCCACCTCTTTTTCAAAACTAGGGGTATGTATTAAAAATATCAGAATCAATCCAAATGCGCAGTATGATAACGTTTAAAATGACATCTCGTACACAACTGTTGGTCAGTAATAAAGAAAATATATGGATTCACAAATAACATTCTTCTTATAGAATTAAAACCAATATGGAATTAACTGCCTATTTGAAATTAATATATTATTTTAAATTATCTCTTATATTAATGTATTAGTAGAATGTCCAAATTTAAGTGTTGTATAACCAACTCCGTTATGTATAAATTAAATTACCTCTTGTCCCCGTTAAGTAAAAGTATTATTTTTCTAATTATAATGTTTTAAGATAAACTCCTCTTTTCAAAAAAGTGACAGCAGCCAATTAACGGCGTTACATCAATTTTTCTATTGTAATTTTATACAAATACTTTCTCCTCAAATAAGATTTAAATATCCTAATTCACTTTAGTAATAAATTATCACTTGGTTTTAAATCTAAGTTGTTCCAAGTTCTAAGCTATCTTTAAGCTCACAAAAATCAAACAATCGACCAATTCAAGCATCTTTTAAAATTGAAAAAGTGACTTTAACCCCTTTTTAAGTTACACAATATAATACCTCTAATCTACAGGCATGAAATATTGCCACATTCGTGGCTAGGCTTAAAAATTAATTGTTAACTACAACCTTGTCCGGGCATAAAAATGAAGTTAAATGCACTGTAGCTTCATCGTAAAATACAATATACAGGGCATGATTTAAACTGTACAAGTGACAGTCACACAACACAAATATGTTACAGTATAATTACAAAATGCTCAAAAATATTAAAATATAAGCACTAAACGCACAAATATATCTCAAAATAATTACAAAATGCAAAAATATATTACATTATAAGCACAAAATTCACAAATATACTACAAAATAAGGATAAAATGCACAAATATATTAAAATACAAGCAAAAATGCACAAATATACTAGAGTACAAGTACAAAATGTACAAATATACCATATTATACCACAAATATGGTTTGTCAGAAAAAATATGCTTCCAAATAAAAAATCTTTTATGAATAGGATCTATATTTTCCGGTGACAAAAACGTCAAGGTGTTTTCTACACAATCGTATTTACAAGATAACCTGACGTTTCGCCCATGCTGTCATGTGGCATCCTCAGCGGTACCACTACAGTAGAGATTAGTGTAGATATTACTTAGACGGGGTTGTCACAGGAAAATATAGATTCTAGTTATCACACCACCACTCAAGCCTAAGATCTACTATAAATCTTTTATGTTTTATTTTTAAAATATTTTCATAACCTCTTCAATCGCTGAACAACTGATGGCGATTTTACAAGATTGAAATCGTGTTTGTTTCATAAATTGTTCAAAGATCGCTAAGTGCTAACTTTTTAGATACAAAAATCTTCCATTAATTAACTTTCTCTGTTGTCTAAACCAACAACTATGGGTAGTCGTTAAATTCAAATAAAGATTTCATTTTTATTTATGAATGCACAATTTTATACTTGTCCTTTTTAAAGAGAAAACAATCGTCTAGAACTTCCAGGGGTCATATACTGTGTACACTGTGTACCGTGATTTATTTTTAATACAAAAAAATCTATTGTTTTAATTTTTTTTATATCAAAACCAGTTTGAAAAAATGTAATCTCATGGCCTCTAGTCACATTTATCCTGCAAAGCAAGTTAAAATGTTAAATACTTGTGTTTAAAAAATGTAAGCATGAAACGTCTTTAAGTGACGTAATGTTCAATTGTAATTCACATGGCGTCAGCTACTGATAAACGCTACCTAGTGGCCAAGCAGGGAAGAGAGAGTAAACTGTCATCATCCCTCAACTCACATAAGGTTTGGGGTGGGAAAGACATACGACAACCGGTCTTCTGAGAGTCAACGGAGTTGCAAGTAGTTCCTAAAGTCAACGCCAGGTAGAGGGTCGGAGGCTCACCTACGACATTGTTCACTGGAGAATAATGTTAACCATAACCATAAATCAATATTCCTAGTACTTATTTACGGAAGTATACGACCAGTTGTATTTCAAGCTGTTGTTAAACCAACAAAGTCGTAATATTCATGAGACTGTTGTCTGTCCTGATAGCCTTTTGTGACGGAATATTGCTGGAAAACTTCCTGAGAAAATAAAGCGATTTTTAAGGAATGTTTCTTTTTTGTATTTTTGTAATTATCAGCCTAAGGAATGTTAAACTGCTAATTTAAAGGTTGTCAAAAAAAGTGACTTAATTTGTTATTTTCGGATCCTACACCTAATTTAATATGAAGAATATTTTTTCTAATTCCAATCCGTTTAGTGTCTATCTGTATTATTGTGTGTGTTTTTACAAAAAAATTAATAACTTAAAAAGGATTTGACCAACCAACTTCAAATTTTCCTCGCCTCTTTACATTAACATTGATTTTTTCAAAATTGTGGCCTTTTTTAATTTTTAACACCAAATACCTTAAAAATTGGTCGGTAGCGTAGTTGGTTCAATCCCAGCTTTATGTGCTAAAGGTCCTCAGTTCGATCCCAATCAGAGTCATAATACATTTTGAGAAGGATCAGCTGATAACCACCGGCTGTTCATTTGTCATTGGGCTATTAATTGATGACACTTTCTAAGGAATAGTCGGCTTTAGTTTGTAACAATGACTACATTCGCTCATCTACACTCATCACACTCATTCAAAATCCATATTCACCCATATCCTGACGATCGGCGTCTTATTAATAAATAAATAAATAAAATAAACCAAAATACATTAAAACCATTTTATAATAGCTAAACTTAACTGAAATGCTACTTTTTTCGGTTTAAGCTGCAGCCATTTTTTTTTTTTAACTCCAAATACCTTATAAACCAAAATACGTTAAAACCATTTTATAATAGCTAAAGATAACTCAAAAGCTACTTTTTTTCGGTTTAGGCTGCAGCCATAAGAAAACGGCCTCCGTTTCTTTTTTCTCTATGGCTAAGGCTAAGTAAAAATAGTTCTATTTCAGTGAGCTACAACTTAACTGACATAACTGGAAGTGTTAAATTGTAATAACAGGTGGTATTAGAAGTGAAAAAAATAAATAAATGATGTTATTGTAACAAAATATTTCCCATAAGAATTAGGGTAACTTAGTAGACCGTGAGCACGGAGTGTTGTGGTACACATCTGAAGTTGGGCATTCTCACCCAGAAAGTTTGCGCAAACTTGTTGTTATAAATATTTATGTTAGTAGATACATTTTAAAACCTCTTAGTGCCATTGTCATCGCTATTAAACGGCTTGTATCAGTGTATCTAACAAAGTGTCAGCCATGAATTACTGTTGTCAGAAACTAACCAGATAACGTGCTATCAGTTGTGGTCACCGGCCCTCACTGCAGACACAGGACGGTATAGTCAACTGCCATATAATTTTGTATGGTGTTCGTTTGGAAGGTTAAAAACTTAGAGTAATAATTAGTACGTTTAAACTTCAGGACTAAGCACTATTGGGTGCGACCTCTGTTTCTTTCTTCTCCGTGATGATTTTAAGTTTACTTATGCTTGAGTATACTCTATGGAAAGTCTGCTTGCTTGTCGTATATGACCTGTATTTTGACGATTTCTTTATAAAGAGTTTGTAAAATATAGTGGTGGATTGTTTGTCACTATCTCACTAATTAATAACTCTTTTTAAGGAAAATATTTTGTAGTTATAACAATGATTCCTTCTGCAAAAAATGGCCTGAAAAGTGCTTAGGTCGCAGTGATTGTCAATTGGTGAACCGTGGTTGCAGAATTATTGTTTACGGACCGTACAGTGCAGACAACTGAAATATGAAAAAACCTAAGGAATCGCTCCGTGTGCTAAACTGTTTGAATATGCCCAAAGAACAATGTAATTGGTGAGAATAGTAATAAAGACAACAAATTTTTATCTGTGACACGTCTCTGGGGATGTTTTTGTAAGTGTTTTCACGCTGATTCTCTACCGCTTCCACGAGTCCATACACGGCGTCAGCGTTTGCTCGACTGCTCAGTAGGCTTTTCTAAATTGTCTCTGGTATGTTGGTTCACAAATAAAGTGATCAAGTATAAATTAAAAGTTGATTCGTTTTTTGTAAGTCGTAATTTTTCCAGGTCAGTTATCATATCGATGTTTGGTTCATTTTCTTATTTTTAACCTTACTACCGATAGTGGATGGATAGAAGAAGAAAGTAAATTCTGAAAATAGACTGTTTTCAATAGAACGGACCAAAAATATGTATTCATACTCTCAAAGGCAGAGTGGCTAAGGCTTCGGACTGTGGAGGGAAGGGAGTTTTAAGGGTTCGAATCCTTAACTGAGCTGATAGTCGGTACTTCACTTGTTGAATGAAGTTCACAAACAGGCCTGCAGGCCCGTGAGAACTGGTGAGTTGAGCTAGAATGAACTGGCAAGTGAAGTTAAGTAAACGAGTCAATTGGTTGTTGTTTGATTTTCCAACAGACTTTTGCATAATGATTTTGAAAGGAGGCGTGATAAACGACATTTTGAGACTAAGTATAAGCAGTTCGATAAGAAATGCCCATTATGTAGCATTTTTCGCAAACAAAAAATTGAGTTTACCCTTACATTACTCAACCTCTACCCAAATTTTAAATATGTCTATGACTAAGTGCGCAAGAGAAATGTAGAGAGGTATCTTACCGTGTTTCAAAGATTCTTGCAAAACAAATGAATCCATTTACCGATGCTGAAATTGTCAAAGATAATATGCTTGAGACAGGAGCAGTGCTGTTTGAAAATAAAGATGATAAATTGGCAATATTCTAAGCATTGTTCTGCATCCACAAACACGAGAAACACGACATTTTGTCTCACGAAAACTATGGAAGCTTAAAAGAAGTTTAGCCTCAGAAGATAAGTTTGGTTGGCTTTGGACGAATTATGTGATATAACTTATACATCTAAATTGATTGTTGTTGTAAGGTTTCTTTTTTGAACTGTGAGGGAACAATTTTTGGTGGTATTGTTAACGATTTCACCAATCACTGAAGAATTATTTTGAAGTACTTTGAGAGTGCTGAAAATGTACTAATGTACTATAACAAAATAATATCAGTAACAACAGATGGTTCGCCTGCGATGGTTAGAAAGAACAAAGGATTGATTAGTATATAGGATGATCGTATACCCTATGGATAAACTCTTATCACTGCATTATTCATCAAAATTTTACATATTGCAAGTTAAATCCTGCTTTTTGAAACTAAAATGCAAATCATCATGAATTTAATCACTTTCATACAGGCAAAGTCTTCACTACAGTATAGTGAAGTTGCTGCAATCAAGAAACTGATTCACATATTGATGATTTGCTACTTCATAGTTTAAGTTAGTTAGTTTCAGAACATTAACTTAGAGCCTCTACTCGCCTAGTTAATTCCTTGACTTGTGTATCCGTGTATCGTATTGAGTGATTTTGAGGTTAAATACCATTTCGAAACATGTCAGCAATTTGAACAGCCGTCCTTGACTTCTACCATTGATTGTCAAGGCTTCTACTGGCGTATCCAAAGTTCTGTTTTGTTCCTTACTCTATGGGCCACAGACCAGACGAATCAGCTGGTACTTTCTCTGAGTCGTACGCCGCTGTGAATGGCGCCATATAATTAGATTCAAACACTTCACAAGGCATGCC
This sequence comes from Stictocephala bisonia, assembly GCA_035578905.1. Lineage (NCBI taxonomy): Eukaryota > Metazoa > Arthropoda > Insecta > Hemiptera > Membracidae > Stictocephala > Stictocephala bisonia. Next base: position 11,260 of record JAQJVL010001049.1, read on the forward strand.
CAAATAATTTCATGCTTTGTTGTAATCGCCATCTAAAGGTTCTTATCATACTACCTACGACAAAATTTGCTGACTCATACAACAACGGTTAGAGTTTCCGCTCTGTTTTGTTCAGAGCTAACAAAAACTTTCATAATCCATAAATATAAAAAGCAAATACCATTGACTGACTGATCACAGCTTCTCAAAAACTATATGATGTTGGATCTTGAAACTTGGCACAACAATTCTTTGTACAGTCCACATGGGTACTAAGGCAGAATTTTAAATATTTTCTCTCAAAGATCTAAAATAAAGTAAATAACAAATGTGGTTCCGATTCCACATAAAGATGTAGGACCCTTTTTTGCCTCGGCTGTTGGGCTTTTAATAAATGGTTTTTTTAAAGGAACAGTCGACCTTAGTTAGTAACAATAACTATACTCGTTTATCTTCACTCATTCACTCCTCATATTCACACATATATCTATGATCAGCATCTTAATATCAAATCATGATACCAGCCAATCTTAGCCTTTGTTAGTATTTTCCATAGGAATGAGAGAACTTAGACCAGTGCAACTTACTATCAGAGGTTATTTTTAACAATGAAAGTGTGCAATGTGAAGAAAAATATATAAATTACAAATTATTGAACAAATATTTGACTATTTAAGTGAATAATAAGTCTTTCTGCATCGTTACTGTTTTGCAATATTTTAATCCATTTTCAAGTAAATTTTTTATCATTTTTACAATCTTTATATCTAAGGTATATAGAGATAATATCTCAGAGCAGTGTCATGGATTAGTAGAAGCAGACATAATTATAGTTGAACAAAACCCTGTAGCAAAGCACAGGTATTTAGAGCCAATTATGCATGTACCTAACCTTTTAAGAAACTTATGGTAATTATTATTTTGGAGAATTCAACACCATCAATTTGTATTTAAATTTTATGGTTACCGGTAGCTAATCTGTAAAGGGGTAAAAATGATGTTTTTTTTAGTATTAAGAATTAGGTTTTAAGTTATGTCTGTGCTGTTACAAATTATATATTAACATCTAATTACACCACTCGTAACGTGATTAGCAACAAATCATTATTTCAGTTGTAATTTACGATGGGTGAGGCCATTTATGTCTGTGATTAGTGCTAGTAGTGCAGTAGTGTCGTTGAATATCTGCATGTTAATAAGCTACAGCACTATGATTAGCAAAAATAAACTTTTGGAGTAGTCATTGAATAAACAGCAGTATACAAATTGAACAGTAAAAGGTGAAGTACGGAACCTTGAGGAGGCCATACTTCAATTATTTTAGAAGGTTTTCCCTGAATTCATACTCTATAATCATCAGTGGAATTTATGAACTGCTGTAGGAAAGAGCTCTTAAAAAAGCTATTTGTCCAGACTGCATCATAATATTCAATTATCTGTATTAAAGTTTCTTGAAGAAATGAACTTATATCAAAATCCTTAAACCTAGAAGAATATTATCCAGTTTTAATTTGGCTTCTTTTCTCCATTTTGCTTCAAAACAGGGCTCCTCACTAGGATTTCATGAAGAGTATTATCAATTTTCTCTAAATAATCTAAGGGCCGCAGTACATATATATAGTTTTTTCATGTTTTCTAGCTCGCATTTTGTCTGTCTTTTTGCTATTAATTTAGTATTTAGTGCATTATAACAAAGACGAACCATTCAAAACATTTGTTGTTGGCTTATAAAAATACCAAAGTGGTTGTCATAAAACATTGTAATTCTAAAGAATTTCAAGGGCCGCAACAAATTGTGTTAAGAGCTGCATGTGGCCCGAGGTTTGCGTAGTAAGTATCCACGCTCTAAAGCCTCTGATAGTCTAAGTAACAAGTTACTCAACTGGTGTAGGATACTGGTTCACATTTTTCCTAAGTAACAAGTGTGTTTTCCCTTTTTAAGTAATAGCAAGCAAATACGAGATAATTAACTGCTTTCCACTCTCTCCACCTGTTTCTGGGGATCTGCTAATCAGTTATTTCATGATATTTTTAGTTACTTCATTATTAGGTGCAGTTTTTTTTTTTTTTTTTTTTTTTTTTTACCATCTATGTTAAGTTTAAAAGTGGAAATATTATGTTTTAATTTGAAAAAAACTTTATGGATAGTTGAGCTTTTGTGATTTGTCACTCAACAAATAAGGTATTACATACAGGTAATAAACAAATATGGAAACACTTTTAAAAAAAACTTTATTTTTTTCTATAGATAATTTGATAATTTAGTTTTTTTGAGTAATTGTATTCCATAAATTAAAATTGTTGGTAAGAATAATCTACTTGAAACCGTTAAATAGCGGAAAAATAATATTGTCCAAATTAGTTACTTTGAAATTCAAATGCCCCCTAACCCTGGAAAGGATAAAGCTTTCGTAGTCCGGTTTGCAGCAATTAGTATCTATCAAATAGAGCTTTCATTTGATACCAAATTAGACCTAGGCTTACGTTGATGATTTTCGTTCAACTCCTCATGTGCCAGAAAAGATGAAATGTCGCTAATAGTGTCAAAAAGCATGTTCTTAGCAACCATGACCATGTAAAAAATTTAAATTTTACAAGTGAAGCTATACAAAAGCTGTGACAGCGTTCGAAAATTTTTTTCCACCCTGTATTTTCAATTATAATAATAATAATCCTGTGCACAACCCTTTGCGGGTCTGGGCATGCTAGACGGCTTTTGGGGCTGGGTGACGTGCGGTCAGCAGGGCGGTCCTGACCGCCGTTATTTCAGCTTTCTTGACTAGTATTCGCTACAAGTTTTATATTCCCAATTGCCTCACGATGCTGGGTCAACACTGGGAGTACACTTGAGGTACAAATTTCCAAACACTTGGACTGGAAATCGAACCTGGAACCTCAAGCTCCGGAGCCTTAACCACTCAAGTACTATAACCACATTTATTTACAATTAACGGGAACTTTATATCATATTCAAAATTTCTAACTGGTTGGATCACAGGTATATTACCTCTATTCCATGGGCATACAAACCGTAAACGGTTTTTGGACTTGCTAACAACTTGAATCCACCTCTGCCGGTCTTTATAATATCCTCATACGCTCCCACCATCCTCATGTCCATCGGAACCTAGTCTGTTCATCTTAATCTCGATCTCTTGGGTAATCTTCTACTCGTTGGTCTCCTAGACATTACTATAACAACAAGGACCAGTTAGGTCACAGGTTCTTCTATCAATTGTACATTGATACCAATATTTTATTGTTTTTATTGATTTATTGTTATATTATATAGTTATATGTATTGTTATATTTATACAGTTATATTTATTGTATATGGTTAAAATTCATGATGTTACACGTTAGTGTTATTACTTAGAATCACCGCCTGCAGTGCATGAACTATTGGACTCTTTTTGCATGTTGGATATAATTTATTATTAATATTCTTAATGCTACAGTGTAATTGGCAATTGTGCTGTATTGTAGCATTGTAAAAATAAAATAAATAAATAAATAAATATTCATGATGTTACACGTTAGTGTTATTACTTAGAATCACCGCCTGCAGTGCATGAACTATTGGACTCTTTTTGCATGTTGGATATAATTTATTATTAATATTCTTAATGCTACAGTGTAATTGGCAATTGTGCTGTATTGTAGCATTGTAAAAATAAAATAAATAAATAAATAAATATTTAACATTATGTTTTTAGCAAACATTTGATTCATGCCATGAACACATAAAGCCCAGATGAAAAAAAATTTTCTTTTCCACCAAAATTAACAAACTTCAATATTATCCTTGGATAATGTTAGTTTCCTTACAGTTATTTATACAAGAATACAGCAATGGCTTTCTTAAGATAATTCGTAAAGCAACATTTTGTAAACAAAATTAATTTCTCTCATTTTTGTTTGGTTAGGGTGAATTCACCCCAAGCTGTTATGAGATTGCCACACCTTAATCAAAACGAACTGTGATGCTGCAAGCTTATTGTTAACTCAACAAAATATACAAATACAGGGTCTTTTCTGTTATATGACCGCAAAGCTCGAACAATTTATATGTATAAAAGTGATTAACCCATTGGGATAAATTCTGTGTAGATATACTACTGAACAATGATAATAACTAATTGAGGAATATTTTAAGGCGCTTCAGAAAAGTTTTAAAAATTGATATTTTTTACAAAACTTCCTTCAATGCGGTATATAGCAATTTAGATAATGTGATACAGCTACGAGCTGTCCATTTAATCCAAAGTCTATTAAATGGAGGGCTTACGGTATTATAACATGGTAATAGTAATAGATATTCAATAGTAATGTTAAGTCTGTGCTGTTATATGGGTGTGAGACTTGGAAGGTATCTTCATCCCTAACACAAAAACTTCAAGTCTTCATTAACCGGTGTTTGAGGAAAATACTAAAAATTTACTGGCCCGATGTTATCTCAAAAAAAGAGCTGTGGAATACTACAAATGAAGAACCTGTAGATTTGCAGATCAAAAAACGAAAGTGGCGGTGGATTGGGCACACACTACGTAAAAATCAAGATGCAGTGGAGAAACAGGCTTTGAGTTGGAATCCCCAGGGGCAGAGAAGACGAGGAAGACCTAAAATGACCTGGAGAAGAACAGTAGACGAAGAAATAAAAGCCGCAGGGAAAAGCTGGAGAGAAGTGAGAGCCTTGGCTGCAAACCGAGTCCGATGGCGTTATTTCATAGAGGCCCTATGCTCCGTGCAGGAGTGAAAGGAAATAATAAATAAAATAATAGTAATAGACTTGAGGTATCTTTGAGTCTCTAGAAGAGGTGTTGCCCTCTAAGATAAGGGATTATGGTTTAATATTACCATTTCAAGAAGTTCTACCTGCTATTATGGTTTAATATTACCATTTCAAGAAGTTCTACCTGCTATTATGGTTTAATATTACCATTTCAAGAAGTTCTACCTGCTATTATGGTTTAATATTACCATTTCAAGAAGTTCTACCTGCTATTATGGTTTAATATTACCATTTCAAGAAGTTCTACCTGCTATTATGGTTTAATATTACCATTTCAAGAAGTTCTACCTGCTATTATGGTTTAAAATTACCATTTCAAGAAGTTCTACCTGCTATTCTATTTGTTTGTTACCACGTAACTGATTGCCATCTGACTACGGCTTTTGATTCAAAATTGTCTTTGTTAGAGAATGAGATATTAATCTTTTTGATCAAATATGATAAAGGTAAAATCAACTTTATGGAATTTAAATATAGAAAAGGAAACTAAAAATACAAGATTTTCAACCAGTCTTATTACGTGGAGCAGAAACATAGGCACATACAAAAGGTGATTAAAGCAGATTACAGACATCAGAAATTAAATTTTTAAGAGGAATAGAGAAGATTACGAGAAGAGATAGAATAAGGAATTAAATAACCATGGAATAGTTGAAAGTGATACCGCTACAAAAGACAATGGAAAGAAGTAGGCTATAGGGGATAGGGCATGTGAAGAAGACAAGAGAAATAATAGACTGTCAAAGATAATCCTCTTTCTCCTTTCTCCAGGAAAGAGGAAGAAGGTGAAGAGAAAGGCCAAGAGGATGATAGGAGGACCAAGTGTGGAATTTTGTGGAGAGAAGAGGAATGCAGAAAAGACAAGTGGAGGAAGAGAAGACCTGGAGGGATGGACAAAAATAGGAGGCTGTGTAGGACGAGTTGTGATAACAGAAACCTCAATCGATGAAACCCCTAATTAGACCCCTCCTGAGTACAGTTAGTTAGTGCATCACTTTTAAAATACCCATAAATTACAACAACTTTTTCAAAATGTCGTTTGAAAATGACTCCAAGAGGCTAATTGTGACAAAGGCCAAGAATAGCCTTTCAAGAGTAACTGCTTGAGAAAGGTTCAATGTGATTAACTCTGCATCATAGTCCATGAAAAACCATCAGTAATGTTCGTTATGTCAGTTGCAGCCATGCCCCCCTCCCATCACACTATAACTAAAATTCTGATGCCAAATTCCTCACTCATCTGAAAAATTTTAACTTTACGTTTCTACACCTAATATATCCTGCAATGAAAATAAGCAAGAAACATCATTATCAAGGACTGTTACAGGTATGGTGCAGCCACCCACAGGGCCAGAGAACTGGCAGACAGAAGCTCTCCAATACCTGCAAGCCCAGCTGGGACGCAAGGTCATCAAGTCCCCTGCCAAGAACATAATCTTCTTCCTAGGGGATGGCATGTCCATACCTACAGTTACAGCAGCCAGGATATACTCTGGCCAACTCAAGGGCTACTCAGGTGAAGAATCCATTCTCAGTTTTGAACGATTTCCTTGGACTGGCTTCTCAAAGGTAATTATTTTCTTAAATACTTAATCAGATACTTGGCCGCAAAACCATAATTTAAGTACTGTGTATAATGAATATTTAAAAATCAAACTTTTTTGCACACTGCAAAAAAATATAAAATATTCTAATTTTAACGTATAACTTTTGACTGTTTCTAAAATTTTGGATATATTAATTTCAATTAGACTGCAATACATTTGTTACATAAAGTTTTTAATCACAATAAATATTAACTTTAATAATTGGTACAATACTATGAGTTGGTTTGAAATATTAAAATGTAAAACGTGTCCAGAATATGTAATATCTATTCTGCATTTACATTCTCTTGTCAGGATGATCTCAATATCATTAAAGCACAATTTAAATAAAAATCTAAACATGGTACTACATTGAAATTGAATCTGTAGTTTTTATACAGCAAAAACACCAACTTATTTAATTGTTAACAATCATGACAATAATGAATAATACTTATTTTCTATTTTTAATAACCAATTTTTGGGGTTTTGATAAACACCAAACTATTGGGTGACATTTTAACATTCTCTGGAAACATTGTAAACATTCAGAGCAGTTAAATTAAAATTGTTTGTACAAAAATTATTAAACGGCTTTGTACTATGAAATTATTTACACTTCTTAGCCTCTTTTGTACAAAAATTCAATGCAAGAAATATCCACACTTTTAATACATATTAGCTTTAAAACTTTAAACACAAATTTTAATATTAACAAATAATATTAATATCCCTGCTCATAAAATTAGTTTTTTTTTTTTTCAAAATACACTTATAGTATAAAGGTACAAAGCTATTCAATGTGGTGCCCGAGGCCCTGAAATCGAATGGGACGTAGGAAGGTTCGAGAGAGAGGTAAAGTGCATGTTTAAAGAGAAATCCATCTAAAATGTTAGGGGTTGTCAATGCTGTAAAACTCTTGTTTAGAAATAACTATAATTTGAGTGAGAGGTAGTATGAGTTGTCTATGTAAAATTTTAAATGTTTGTTTTCATAATTTTTGATAGTAATATTTTTAAGTTACAGAATGTAAATTATAATTTCTCACAAAACGTAACTTTGACACAATTATGTACATGTTTTTCTGTTTTAAATAAAAATAATCTGAGTTCTGAATTCTAACTGAACTTCTAGACCAAACCCAACCGATTATCACGGTATTAAGAATTCTTGTAATTAAGGTTGATTCAATAAAAACATGACTACTTCAATATGTATACGTGGAAAATTAGCATTCTAAAAAGCCTGGCCATGAATTATAAATAGGGTATGGAAATGTCTTTTATATTAGTTTTATCTATCAAATATAACACATATGTAAGTGTCAACCTTCTCTAAAAATCACACTAAACAAATTTCAAAACATAAATATGTAAATCAAATATTTATCTAACCTTATTCATATATTTCACTTCAAATATCTTCCACCAACTGCACTCTTTATTGAACGTATTAAAAACAGTCATTTTTTTCCAACAGACATACTGCGTAGACATGCAAACAGCAGACTCTGCTTGCAGTGCAACAGCCTACCTAGGAGGTGTAAAGGCGAACCTCGGCACCATAGGAGTGACTGCTGCTGTGAAAATAGAGGACTGTAACGCTGAATCCAATATTACCAATCACGTAGCGTCAGTCCTCAGCTGGGCCCAGGAGGCAGGAAAAGCGACTGGCATAGTCACCACTACCAGGTACCCTCAATCTTGTCTTAGGCCAAGGTTCCTAAACAACAGGTTGTCTCATTCTCATGGTCTATATAAGCTGAGTTGTGACGTCAAAGGGACACCTCCAACAGAGCATGCTGACCAGTTAAAACAACATACTAAAAAACAAATACAGTAGATACTGTTCCTAAGAGTATTTTAGAATGATTTAAATTTATGATATTTTAATATTAATTTAAAGCAGCAAATTATCTATTTTCATATGTTGCTGAGTTATAATTAGTTAGTAACTACTAAATAATATCAATATAGTATTAAATTAGTCATAGTCATATTAATTCACTATCAAAACAAAGCCTTATTCAAAATTAAATAACGCAGACTGAAGTGTCATCGAGAGTACTAATATAAGATATTTTACATTGTTGCATTTTGTTTTCTTTACAGCAGTGACGGTAGAATAGACAGTGAGAGACAGCTGAGGCCTCTCTATGATGTAATTGATACCTGCGCAATATGGATGCATATTTATATGAGATAACCTCTTGTATAGAAACCTTGGATTTAGGCATCATCAACCTTAGGTCTGTATTTCAAGGCAGGTATCTAATTTTGCACGTTTGTGAAGAGGTGCTAAAAAACATTATTCCATTAAATTTAGAAACAAACAGATATACTGCTCCTGTGTAACCAGTTTTTCTATTCACTGAAATTAGCTCATGTTTAGTTTCCACAGGTAGCACCAGCAGTTCTCCCTCCCCCCCTCTTCCCTTCTCTCTTCTCCCCTCTCCCACCCTCTCTCTTTCTCTCTCTCTCTCTCTCTCTCTCTCTCTCTCTCTCTCTCTCTCTCTCTCTCTCTCTCTCTCTCTCTCTCTCTCTCTGCTGACTTTTATTTAGTTTTAAGAATCAGTTATTTATTCTCATTTTTCTAACTGTAACCTTATCTAAATAAATCTCGTTTGTTGTATAAGGGTGACTCATGCATCTCCTGCAGGAACCTATGCTCACACATCCAACCGGGATTGGGAGAGTGATGCTGACATGCAGAATTCAGATCAGGATTCGTCTGAATGCTTAGACATAGCGAAACAGCTCATTACTGAGCTTCCAGGGAAAGACATCAACGTGAGTTAGCTTGTAAACTAGTTGAATAACACTTCTGTTAACCTCTTGACTTATAATGTCCTCCTACATAGCATGTCATTGTCTATTATTGAAAAAATAGAATAGTCATTGTCTAAGGCGTTGTACTATAGCCAGGTTCAAAGCGAAGGACCGTAAGTTAAAATCCTGCTGCAGCTGGTACTTTTTCTTGCAACTGTAATAAAGGCACTGGTCTGTGGCATAGTGGCGTAGGACCCACGTTAAGTAAACAGTGTCTGACTTGGAGGATGGAAGTTAACAGGATCAGTGTTTATATTACATTTGCATGGAACAACAACTGTAAAAGGAGGAGGGCGCTGTTTTTTAATTGACTGAACACTATAAGTGTTCAATACTTTAAATGACATAAATAACAGTATAAATGGCATTAAAATAACTCAAAATATTACAAATGCATACCACTATGAATATTACAATTAACATTTAATCAATGAATCTAGTGCATATAAAAATAAATGGTTCCAAATAATTGGCACAAACTTTCCCCCATATCAAACACTAAAAAAAATCAAAACTTTGAAAATTACCAGTTTGATTCCTAAGTATGTTTTTTTGTCATATCTCAAAAACTAGTCAATTTAGAGACATACAGTTTTTACTCAAACATTTTTAATTGTAATAAATCTTTCCTGAAAATTTAAATTACACTTGGGCTGTCGGCACTGGTGGCGCAGTGCTGTAACTCAGCTACTTGGGGACAAAGTGTTTGGGAAATTGTAGGCGATAGGTTCCATGCTCGATTCTCTTAATACCGACGCGGCGTCCGCTCAGTGGTTGTCATCAACGTAGACACTACTAGAGAAGTCTGGAGTGTCCGGGTTGAATGGTAGTCAAGGTTTGGATGTTGTGTGGGGAAGAGAACTGAGTGTCAGACTTGTCAGTTAGCTGAAAATCAGACCAACACTACATGGTTCGGATTCCACGTAAAGCTGTAGGTCCCATAGTTGCCCTGGCTATTGGGCTATTAATAAATAGTCCTTTCTGAGCTAAGTCGAACTCAGATAGTAACAATGACTACACTCGTTCATATACACTCATCACACTCATTCACTCCTCATATTTGCCCATATCTCTACGATCGGCGTCTTAGAGATGAATAATAATGAATAATAATAATAATAATTAATCAAAATTTTTGTTTCCGTTATAGAGAAAATTCTATTAAAAAATTTGTTTTTTGCCTATAAAAAAATAAAATTTCAGAAAAGTGAAAAAATGTCTGGAGATATTGGCTAAATACACATACATACCAAATTAATCCATCCATTTGGTCTCCAGCGAACTGCACATACACACAGACAGACACATACGGACAGATACCCAACTTTTTTTTTTTTTTTAACCACTTTTTGGGTTTAGAGGACCCTAAAATGGATTTTTAGACCAACTTGTAAAACATTTTTTTGGACGGTGACAATACTTTCTCTATGCTAACGCATATTGGAGAAAGTAAAAACCACACGTTGAAGGGTTGAACAAGATTCTAGGAACTACATATACCTACGTATTCTTTAAATATTGATCAATGATGGTCATTCATAGTGACACTTCTGCTGTACCGATGTTCTGTGTTTAAAACTTTTCCTGACGGGAAAGGATATTCGAAGATTGTGTCATTTTAATGCATACATATCTGTCTAGTGTAAAAATGAAGATTATTATCAAACATATAATCATAAACACTTACTAGCTATTGTTTAATTACACTGCTTCTAAATTTATAAGTACTTAGCATGTTGTGTGGCTAAATAATAACATTTGGATATTTAAGCACAGCTTCCATAAAAAAATACAGTTTACCATAAAAAACTTTCTAATGAACACTGGTTTATATTCATAAGTTTTTTTATTGTTTTTATGTAAATTGTGTTACAATAAAAGTTAGATTTCATCTAATTTAGTAACAAAAGCATTATACACTGTTATTACAAATTTATAAGTGTACAAACTGTAAATGTAAAATTTCCTGGACAAGAAATAAACTTTTGATAAGGATTAGGACTAAAAACTGTCATAAGTACAGTATTATTAGTAATATTGTATTTATATTTGGTAAGCTGTAATATTATTGACATTTATTAACTTACCATTTAATATAACATTAGTTGCTCATTTATCACTATATTTAGTAGTAAACTATAACATTTTACTAACATTTAAATTAAAATTTTTTAATTCATTCATTATCAGTAAGATGCCGATCATCAAGATATGCGCGAATATGAGGGGCCAGTAAGTGTGATGAGTGTAGATGAACAAGTGTAGTCATTGTAATTAACTAAGGTCAACTGTTACTCAGCTATTAAGTTAGGATAATTACCTAATCGTGGAATCCACCTACAGCTAAGGTAATCCACCTACAGCTTTACGTGGAATCCGAACCACATGGTGTTGGTCTGTTTTACAGCTCATTGACAAGCCTGACACTCAGTCCCTATACAAAAATAAAAATTGACAGACAAAAACTTCTTTCTTAAAACATAGCAATTCCTTTTAAAATGTCTAGCTTTCGTTACTTTTTCACAAGGTGATTCTTGGTGGAGGACGGAAAAAGTTCCTGCCAATACATGTCAAAGATGAAGAAGGCACATTTGGGGATCGGAAAGATTCCACAGACTTGATCAAGACCTGGGTTGCCGACAAGCAACAAAGAAATCTATCCTACGAGTATGTCTGGAATAAGAAAGAACTCTCTGCTATTGATACCAATAAAACAGATTATTTATTAGGTAAGAATAAAATAGTTTAAATATAAGTTGTACTCACGTTTCATTTTTCCCTTTCATGTATTTATATTGCAATAATTTAACCAGTCAAGTTTTTTTTGTAATTTCATTTTATTTAGCATCCTTTTTTTATTGTAATTGATTCAGTACTAAATTTATCATTTTAAACATGAACTCTTAGATTATAAAAAGATTGTGAACTAAGAAGGTACTTTAATTTTCTAAACAGCAGAATCAAATATAGAATTAAAACTTATATTTTTGTTGGTTTGTTATATTGCATTTCTCTATTCTTTACATTAGAGCTGTAGTTTAGTGCCTCATTTCAATTTTGGAAAATGAATTTAATGTGAATATACGACGAGCATCTGCTTCATTCATGTTAATTGCATAGTTATTTATTGTAGGTATGGCAATAGCTGCATAAAATCTAATATAAAGAGTCAATTAAAAATGTGATATGTTGAAATTTGATTATTTTAAAATATCTTTTCTTGTATTATTTTAAAATATAAGTAAAAGAACAGATTTATTTCCATTTAGTCTTCTCTTATAATTATTTTACTTTTTTTTTATTGAAGGAGAGGCCGATCTCCTTTTTAAACCTAACCCTAATATTCCCCATAGTTTTTTTTTTATCTGCACTGGGAAGTTATTCAGATAAAGTAAAGAAGATAAACAATACAGTGCAAGGTGAATATTAGTGATAAATATTTCAGTCAAGCTCAGGATTCAAACCTGCATTATCTCTAATCTAGGTTTAAAATCCTGACCACGGCCACTGGATCTCCCTATTCAGTACTATAAAATAAAAATCTAGAAGTTGGTTCACGAATTAAGGCTACTAGTTTAATAAATGGAATAATAACTATAATTAAGTACCCTTTTATTCATTTTTTATAATAATACATGGCCGGTTTTGGCTCTTAGGCTATCTTATAAATAATATAATACCGTAAATATTATTTATCAGAGTGTAAATAATATTTATTATAGGTTATATTATTTACGCTCTGAAGATGGCCTAAGAGCCGAAACCGGTCATGTATTATTATAAAAAATGAATAAAAAGGTACTTAATTATAGTTATTATTCCATTTATTAAAATAAAAATCATTTACTAAATATAAAATAATCTGATGCTATTTTGTATAAAACATTACCAACCACGTAGAAGTCACTCTAAATAAGAACTATAACTCTATTATCTTAATTTTCTGGTTATTTTTATAATAAATTAACTATATAAACAATAATATACCAGGTCCCTTGGAACAATGAACGGAATGACTATATAATTGGGAAGTATGACCAAATTAAAATCTTTATAAAAGTAAATTGACCTTATAATAAATTATTGAGTCATGGGTATAAAAGTTCAGAGATGTGGCTGTATTTTGAAATACAATCAACAAGCTATTGGAAGGCATTTAAAGTTAGGTTATTTTTGGGAAATATCCAATTTTGTTTGATATAATAATTTATAGTTAAAATGTCCATATTTTAATAATTTTGTGATTAAATATTGCCCCTTTAGTGAGATAACTAAAATGATATATAATTATAAATGTTTAATTCACAGTTACTTTTACAACCTAAAATGTGCAAACAACATTTTTTCAATCTGAAAGCATAATGTAGCAGTTTTTAAGGGTTGAAATTAACTAAATAAACATATATTTCATATTGCAATTTTTCCCGTTGCAATTTTAATAAGTTACTTTTGTTACCAACATAATTTTTATACGTTTAGGGCTGTTCTCATCCAGTCACATGCCCTACTCTCTTCATGCCAGTGCCAAACGTCCATCCTTGCCTTTAATGGTCCGGAAAGCTCTGGAAGTTCTACAGCATAACCCCAAAGGATACTTCCTCTTTGTGGAGGGGGGAAGGATCGACCATGCTCACCATGATTTACAGGTTTTTAATTGATTTTCTCTAGTTACAACAAAAATAGAACTAATCAAGATTACAGTTGCAGCTAGGCCTACTATAGTAGTGTTATTACCTTTGAATAAAAAAACAAACAGACTGTCTAAGGCACTTAGTTTTTGACCTATCGATATCTGTACAAAGTTTCAACCATATCGGAGATGGAAAATATTTTTGTCGAAAAAAATAGCAAGGCTATAGTATGCAAAAATTGACAAAAATATTTTTTTTCTAAAATGCAGTAAGGTAATGCATTTACTGCAGAGGTGTGCCAGTGCTGCTATCTAATGGTGACTGGTTTCAGTTAAGCGCACGGATGACTGTTTGGTCTACTATTAGCTCAGCTATTACTAGTACTATTGGTAGTCACTGAAGAGTTTGCTGGAGAGAGACAGAGAGAGGGATGGAGAGAAGGAGATCACTGGCGCTATCTCTGAAACACTTAACAGAACTAATTTTTTACAACAGAAAATCCAGTTCCACGAGAGCCAAAAGTGTGGCCAGTTATCTTGTTTCTATAATCAGTGCTATTACTAACCTTACACCTAAAGGTAGCTTAATACTGTGGTTTGTATTGCAAATAATTCACTTAACATACGAGTTCCTGATGTCTCAAACTGCTGCAATTAATAAGAAAAGAAGCATAATATGAAATTCTTCCCTGACATCTGTATTCAATAACTTGATTTAGAACGAACAATCAGACGTTAAATAAAAATATCCAAAGTGCGCTCTTAACCAACAACATACGAGATCTGTAGATCATAATTATACATTATAGCAAACAAAAGACCCACAGAGTAAGAGAAACATAGATAATTTTCTCATGGTCACAGCAAACACCTCAGTGGAAGTTATAAATAGATTACAACTAATGTACATCTTTATAGATCTGTAGTAATAATTACTATGTTTATCCTTGAGGATTTAGGGACTGAAAAGGTGCTGGATATGCCAACCTATGGCAAACTGGAGAAATAACTACACGACACACATTTGGCGCACTGTTCGACGCAACCTCTGTTTCATTCTTCTCTGTGAAAGATCTATAGCTCTTTTAACAAAGAGAACTTTTTGGATCCTTTAAACAAATCACTCTGCATTACAGTAGAATAACTACAAACGTTTCTTAATATTTTAACAGTTTTACTGTTTTACTCGTCACCTAAACATTTAACATATAAACAGATCTGGTTTACGAGGTCCACGTTCCTTATAAATTGGCCTGGCAGTAACACAAATGATAATAATATATGCATTCTATAATAATTTATGCAACTAAATAATACCTTAGAATAAGCATATCTGCTTATTCTGTGGCAATACCTAATCACATTCATCAGTATTGTTGTCATCTTTACTGATAAGAAGAGACCAGTCCTTTATAACACTGATGTGATTTATAAGTTACTTTTGACTATGAAGATACACTTCATAGCCATAAATTAATTTTTATAAGGCTTCATCTACATAAATTAAATAAGAGTTTTGTCTGTTTATTTGTTTGATAAATAAAAACTCTTATTTTATTTGTTTTTATATTTTATTTTAAATATTTACATGTTCCTTAAATTAGAGAATCCAAAATAAGCTATTAATTTTTGTCCGTCTCCACTTTCACATGTTCTTGCTTATCCTGTTATCACAGTTAACTTGCATTGTTAGACTCTGATGTTCTTATGGACAAAAATTCCAGACACGGCTGGTATCATTTTTATTATTTTTTTGACACTAAATACCAGCTGTTACGGATATTTTTAACTGAATATTTTTCATATTATATGTATTTTATTTTGCTTAATGTTCTTTTTTTTCATTACTTTTTCATCATGAGGTTATTCCTAAAATAAAAGTGTTTCTTTTGCATCCTAATAGTTTGAACGTACTATATGTTTCTCAGACATTCTGAAATCTCGTAAATTTGTATATTTATTTTATAGCAAAGCATGGGTACTCATAAAAAAATAAGTCTATTCAAACTATGAATTGATTTACTATTCTCAATTGAATAAGACATTGCGGTTCTGACTCAGATGTGCAAATTGGCCATTCAAGGCATCAGGACGCTCCCCCTTTCCATAGCTTATATGTAGAAACTTGTTATTAATTTAAATTGATTGTACTTACAATAATTTATCCTTATAAACCATATATAAGAGGGAAGTGAAACTATGAAAAGCAATACTTTTCAATATTATATAAAATAATCCTGAATTAATTCATCTAAATATAGTATATTTTAGAGTAATATGAAATTTTCGGTATTGTCTATTATATTTTAGCCTTGACCAAAGAGGATACTTTGGTTGAGAAAAGACATATCATTATGATTGAAAAGCCAAACTACTACATTTTCAAAAACTAAGACTTTCCTAATTATACATCGTAAATGGTAATCGATTACAAAGATTTTTACCGAGTGAGGTTTAGACTATGAGGAATGGGAAGATTAAGGTTAAGAATGAGTTCGGCTTTGCCTTTTTTTAAGTTCTCTTTTGTGTTTGTAAAAAAAAAATGTAATTCTACTCTACAATAATCACTGCCAGTAAATATAAAATAAATCCATTGCAACCATTAGTCGATATATAAAGATCTATAATAATTACATTTTTTCAATTAATTGTATGAGAATAAGAATAACTTTATTGTCATAATAAATACATTCTTTTACAACTAGCATAGCTAGTACAGAACATATGACATTGTCAAGTTGCCTTAAAACTAAATTATTATGCTAAAATGAATATATCAAAATGACAAATGTGTTAAATAAAACAGAAAGGAATTATTTCCTAGTGCTACAGCCTAATCATTCAAAAATCCGTCCACTGAATAATAGATTTTCTCCATAAGGAAACTTTTCAATTTATGTTTAAAGCTGTTTTCCTTAATTTTATCTTTTAAATTATTTGGGGGTTTATTATACAGTTTTTTTTCCCATATATTAAGGGGTTTTTTGAACTAATGTCAACCGATGTCTTGGATACTGGAAATTTTGATGAAATCTCGTTTCATAGTGATGTTTATGTTGTGCTTTCATTAACTGCTCTAAATTATTTTTCACTAAAATCAAGCATCTTAATATATAAAGGCATGGAACGGTCAGTAGTTCGAACTGTTTGAAAAATGGTTTAAATGATTTTCTTCTAGAAGAAAATGTCATGATTCTAATATATTTCTTTTGTATTTTAAATATTTTACTTGCATGAGGTGATGTACCCCAAAATTCAATACCATAAGTTATAACTGGTAAAAAAATGCCATAATATATCATAAGCCTGGTTTTAGAATCAACAATTTCTCGAAGGACTATCATTTGAAAACATAAGGAATTTAATTTTTTACATATTTTACTGACAAAAGTTTTTCAATTAAGGTTTGAATCAATTTCTATTCCTAAAAAGTTAACTGAAGAGTTAATTGATATTGGGTCACCATGAAATAAAATATTACTGTCAATATAATCTCTATTTTGTTGGGTTTGGAATGTAACTATTTTTGTTTTAGAGTGATTAAGCAATAAACCATTCACTGAAAACCAATTTTGAAGTTCCTCAAGTGAATTCTGAAAAACTAATTTAATGTCTTTGGTTGAATTTGCTTTTAATATCGCTGAGGTATCATCTGCATAAAGTATAAGACTAGAAGATACACTTGTAGGTAAGTCATTATTATATAAAAGGATTAGCAAAGGCCCTAATATTGAGCCTTGAGGAATACCAAATCTTACGTTTTGTCAATCTGAATAATATTTAATATTGTTCTTAATAACTATAGTTCGTTGGTAACGGCCTGATAAATATGATTTTATCCAAGACACTGCTGAGTTACTAAATTTAAAATATTTAAGTTTCTCGCCAAGTATATCATGTTCAACACAATCAAATGCCTTGGTTAGATCACAGAACACACCCATAGTGCTCTGTGATCCATCCAAGGCAGATGCAACCTGGTCAACAAAATGAGCTACCGCAGAGATTGTGCTGTGTCCTGCTCGGAAACCAAATTGGTTCCCAACAAACAAATTATTTACATCCAAAAAATTTACAATCTGATTATAAGCAATTCTTTTAAAAATTTTGGAAAAAGATGGTAATATTGAAACGGGTTGATAATTATTTAAAATTTCTTTTTCCCCCTTTTTATATAATGGTTTAACCTCTGCACATTTCAATTTATTTGGAAATTCTCCACAATAAAATGATTGATTTATAATTAAACTTAGTGGTCTACGGATTGCTGTAGCAGTAAATTTCATTAATGTTTGAGGAATTTCATCCCAACCTGCACATTTCTTGTTCTTAAAAGAATTAATTATTCTTGCAACCTCGGTTGATGAAATAAAATTGAAAGAAAATTCTGAGTGGCAGTGATTATTTTCCTGTATTAATGTCATTGCTTCAGGCTTAGAGGAAGATATATTTAACAGAAGAGGAATATTCGAAAATCTTTCGTTGAATAAATTTGCAATCTTTTCTCCACTTACCACACTTTTGTTATCAACAACAAAATCTGGAAAATTTATGTTATGTTTTTCACTCCTAGTTCTTTATTAACAATTGACCAGCTGCTTTAGTCTTATTATCTGATTTACGTATTATATCACAGTTATACAACAGTTATGGACAGTATGTACAATTAGTCCATTAAATATACAGTTACAACTGTTACTATCCCATATATTAAAACAACCGGGTCGTTTAGTTCACTCGCTTTCAGAACTTATTACTTGACCGATATTGACGACATTTTTTAATTCAAAAGATAATTTTGATAATTTTGACTTAGAAATCAAAATTATTCAACAACCTACGGAGCCAGATTGTTGAAATCCCCATAGGTTTTTTGGCCTACACTGTGTCAAAGTTGCAATGTTATTCTTATGGAGATTAATTTTAATTGACCAGTTGGCGGCATAAACAAATGTTAAATGGTCCAAATAATTTGTTAGGTTAAAAAGAGATAGCAACACAATAAAATATCAAATTAATTTTAAAAGAGCTAACTTTTAATTACATACATATATACATGTCTGTCTGTGTGTATGTATGTTATCATCAGCAGTTAAATAAAATGAAAACTTTTGAAATCGGTTTGTCATAACATTTGTACATTTGTTTATAATTTGTATACTCTAGAGTGCAAATCAAGTGCAGTGAGTGAGCTACTGTAAATGAACTTAAGTAATATAATTTTACTTAAACAGTTTATACTAATATTTAAAGTCAAAAGTTACATGCCGAGGCCAAAGGCCGCTTCACATGTGACGGTGTTGATGCATGAAGCATGCAGGGGTATCCCCTAGTTGAAAATTAAATTCATCTTCAGATGTGAAAATAATTTATATGCCTTTAACTCCTTGTCTAGGGTTCAATTGTTATCAGGTCATTTAAGAAATAATTAATTGTTTAAATTTATATACATGGTTTTAAGGTATGTATGTACTTAACTTGTATTTTATATAAATTCTCACTAAATTTGTGTGTAAAGGTTCAAATTAGGTTCATACAGTGAAATCACAAATTTCAGATTAATGCTACATTGCGTTTTCAAGAAAACAATATAATTTTCAGGTTCAGACATGAGGATTTAATACATTATATACATGTCCAAGTGAGAAATCAGGAATATGATTTGCACAACAGATCTAGAATTAAAATGTATTATTATTAAGTGTAATATAAGAATATCGAAATTACTTACAAACTTCCAAACTACTTTTTCATGTAATTGTTATTGAAAGGGACTTTTCAGGCACGGCGAGCCCTACATGAGACTGTTGAGTTCTCTGAAGCTGTCCAGGAAGCAGTCAATCTTGTCAAAGAAGAGGACACCTTGATACTTGTGACAGCTGATCATGCACATACCATGTCCATCAGTGGTTATCCCAAGAGAGGCAGTGATATTTTGGGGTTAGCAGGAATGTCCAACAAGGACAATTTGATGTATTCAACAATTAGCTATGCAAACGGACCATCAAATTACATCAGACATGATCTGACACATGATTTCGTTGGTAGGTTTTTCTTTTATTCTTTGTTCGAATCTTATTTTTGAGTTCACTACTGTCTGTCAACAATTTAAAACACCAGTAAACTTGTGTCATTTTAAGACCCAATGCTCTATGTTTTCATGATTTCTTTACAAGTCATTTAGATAGACAGATACCGTAAATAGACAATAACACGAATTTCTACCTTTTAATCTGATTAAATCGAACAGAAAGTCGGGACAGAATTGATAGTTAAGTTGGAACGTTTAATGCTTGTCAAATGTTGGCTAATTTGCTAACAATGTTGTAGCCTGTAAAACCTCATTCATTACACTTTAAAATGCTAATTATCCTGATAACATGTTATATCAAGATATATGATTAAACTTTACAGACAGGATTCTTCCTCATCATGTTTCCCTCCATATACAGTAGAAAGAGTTAAGCAACGAACAGAAGAAGTGGGCTGTGGTAGAGGTGTAGCTTGCGGTTGACATCCATGTAAATCAATGATATTGTAACTTATGAAGAATTGAACATAAGGAGTAAGTCGTGGTGGACGTCTATTGCGATGCCCTCCTGGGTTTTTACATCGATGTTTTTTAAAATCAAATTAGTTTGATTTTACATGGATGCCTACCTCGTGGTTTAGCAGACTTCTGAATGTGATTGGCCAGCTCAAGCTCCCTCCCAATAGCACGCCACTTAACACTGACCGGGAGGCGCACTCAAACTACCCAAACATCAATATTGTCAGTTCAGTTCAAGTGGTCTCTTAATGTTAACAGTAAAATGAAAGAAAAACTCATTACTTTCGTCCAGAACGTATCTGTGTTGTAAGATAAGCACCATAAGCAACACCACAACTAACATGTTCTGGGGAAGCAAAGGAAGTAAAACACACTAAGTTATTTTTACTGTACCATTCAGGGACACTATACATTTTTTTGGATATAAAATTATTACAAATCTACCCAATTTTTTCTACTACCTTTTCTTCAGAATGAATAAGGATTACATGGAAGTTGTGATGAGGAATTTAACTATCCAAATGAAGAGCAATCTTGGCAAGTACGTAAGAGAACTTTTCAGTGAAATCCTCATAGAGGAATGAAATCGTTTAAAGTAATTTTTTGATCCGGTAAAAAGGTGATGGTATTCCTCTTATCTACTACTTTTTTTGTCAATTTCGTGCACTGAAAATCGCCTACCATACGATTTACAATTATCCACTACTTAGTCACTGCAAATATGTTGTCACTATCTTCACTCGGGTCACAAAACATTTCAAACAAAATTATAATCAACTTTGAAAATGAAAACCTATATCACTCAAGCAATCTAAGCTTGACTAAGGAATGCAGGTGACCTCCTCACTATGTGCTGTTGACATCGACCGCAAGCTATTTAGTGGCATCGAATGCGACCTACATCTCTAATGTGACCCTTTTGTTCTGTTCGTACACTGACAGGGATAAGAATTCTGTTGATAATGCTGTAGATTGATTTTATAGACAGTAACTTTTTTAAACTTGTGCAAGAGAGATAGAGAATGTGGGGGGGCTGAGAACACTGCGCTAAGGAGCTGAGTCAGTCTCTCCCAAGTGAGACTGAAAAATGTTATTAAGTGTTGTGTCTGTACTTATTTTCTTGTGAAGTTTGTTAGTGAACTTGTCTTGTCAGATAAGTTTACTGATTCCTTATTTCTACTATTCCAGTACATTAATTCCTCTACAAGTGATAACCTTACTGAAAATAATTATGTCTAATTTACAGGAAAAGACAGCTATCAGTTTCCTGCCGGAGTCCCTATGATCACGGAAACTCACGGAGGGGATGACGTAGCCATATATGGACGAGGCCCTTGGTCTCACTTGTTGTCAGGAGTGATGGAACAAAGCACGATCCCCTACATTATTAGCTTTGCTGCGTGCATCGGCCCAAACACACACACTTGCAACGTTACGAAGGAGACATGAGAGACACCCCTGCATACTGAGCTTAATACATTTTGATATTATTTTTAAATAATTCTATTGACCTATTTCCCTTTAAAATACTTCTTTTTCTACATTGTTAAGTATAGCCCAGATCTGCAAGTTTAAGGAATTCTTGAAGGAACGTAAGCTTGAATGCGATGATAATAGAAATTCCAATAAATTCATGTTCAAACACATATATTAACTACATACCCTGAAATGCAGATCTAGGTTTTAGCAAGACTTTGGCCAATCATGTGATCATCCATTCAGACCCTAGATGCCATTGGGGCTGTTAAACCCTGGTACTTTTTGGGGTTTTAACGTTTGAAAGTATTTGTGGTATTGTTTTTCTAAAAATAATTTGATTTTCAGCGCTCTTCTTTTAATCACTTGATCGTAACATGTTTTCCTTCAGAAGTGGAAAATTTCCACTTAACTTATGATTTGATACGCCATGTTTTTTTTATTTTTAAAACTTTGCAACGAAACAATTTGCTAAGGAACATCTTTACTGAGTAACTGACTAGGTTATTAATATGGAAAAGTGCCACAAACCGAACCCTTGATAACCCAACAACCTGGTGGGGAGAAAACACCCTCATACATATCAGTGAGCAATAAACGCTGTGCAGGCCTACTAATTATACCAGCAAGGTAATTAAGGTTTTTGAACTGTTTATATTTTTTTCTAGTTGTAGCTCTTTTTGTAAATTGTTTTATTCTTAAGTAAAAATAAAAAAGTTTATTGTTACATCCTTTCTCAGAAATAAAAGTCTGATAAAGCAATAATGTCAAAAAAAAACTCATACATGCTCCTCTTTTTTACTTCTTTTTGATAACCCAAACATTTCACAAACCTGAACACTGTTTTATCTCCATTAGTTTGGGTTTGCAAGACCACCACAAATTTGTTACTAAGTTGATACACACTCACTCACTTGGGTCTGTAAACACTATCTTAATCCTAAATTTTTTTAACTTATCAAAATCTACTGACATTACAGTTCCACTCTGGTCCTCCTGTAAGGTTATGGTAAAATAGGTAATGGGTTCTTTGTACAGTTCTTACTAACTGAATCAATCTTTTTTACCAACTGAGAGCCAGCCATTCTAAAACTGACAGAGTATTAATCTGTTCCTTGCCAGTCTTCTTGCCTTTTGCACCTTTATGAATATTACATTGTTTTTAACAACATTGCATAAGTAAAGTGCAGTGGATCAATCAGATCGCCTACAGAAGATGGGTACCATGCCTTGAAGGAATTACAACCAAACGTCCTTTAGGAGTCACAACATGAAGGTCGGCACTGGTGGCGCAGTGCTGTAACCCAGCTACTTGGGGACAAAGTGTTTGGGAGATTGTAGGCGATAAGTTAGATGCTCGGTCCTCTTAATACCGACATGGCGTCCGCTCAGTGGTTGCTATCGGCGTGGACACTACTAGAGAAGTCTGGGGTGTCCATATTGGGTGGTAGTCATTGTGCGGACGTTGTGTGGGGGAGATAACTGAGTATCAGGCTTGTCAATTAGCTGAAAATCAGACCAGCACTACGTGGTTTGGATTCCACGTAAAGCTGTAAGTCCCTTAGTTGCCCTGGCTGTTGGGCTATTAATAAATTGCCCTTTCTGAGGAACAGTTGAACTCAGTTAGTAACCAGACTACCCTCATCCTACACTCATATAATCATTCATATTCGCCTTAAAATACCAACAACGTTGTGTCGGCGTCTCATATGTAAGAATTGTAAGAAGTGCATCATACAATACAGATGATTTCAGACATCTTTAATGTCATATTACTTCTTTGGCTGGTGAGTCACAGAAGTAAAAGAAAGTACAATATTTATGATAATAAGATTAACAATTCTTCAGAAATACAATTTGTGTTAAAAATTGCTTTTAAATAAAACAAGAAAACATTCCTGCTTAATTTACACTCTGTTAAAGTTTTACTTTGGTTGATGAAATTTCAAAAAAAATCCTCACCGATTCCTAACATTAACTAACTCAGACTAGATTTGTTTTTAAATTAATATTTCTATAAACCTGTCTTCAAAGGTTGGTTGAAATCAGTAAATTACTATGGGCACTGTCATATTTAAACAGTTGTTTATTATAACATTATAAATAGATTTTATTAATCTACCACGATTTCAAATAAAAATTGAAACTAATTATTATGCTAGTGTACTCTAGCTAGAACTGAATACGATGAATTTTCTTGAAATGATTTGTATATACTCTGATATGAAAACAACATGCATCTGCTCAATAGATACCATTTGCATGGACTCTACTAAAGAAGTTTAATGCCTTTGTATTTGGTGTTGGCTTAGGTTGGGTTGTTGTCTAGGGTAGAGAACATAATACCGAATCAGGTATGTTGGTTAGGCAAAAGTCAGACTAATACAGTGGAACTCAAACTTTCCGAATTGCTAATTATACTTATTGCTTTGAGCATGTCATAAAAGAAATCTTACAATCTTCAGTTTTGTAATTTTGTTCTGAACAAAAATCTAAAAGCATAAAACAACAAAGAGTAGTATTTTTAATCTTTAAAAAGATAAATCATACTTATATGTATCACAATAAATAATACATAATATGTGTCAATTAATACTATACACTGTAGCATCGTCTTAAAAGAATAAATCCAAATTCTGCCAATAAACTGTATTGTCTAATCTCGCTATTGTCCTTTTCTCTGTCAAGCGGATGCGCAACCTGGCTGCCCAAAAACGGATGAATACAGTCAGACAAAGAAAGCATATTTTAACTAAGGTGATTGGCAACCAATAACATTTGTTTACAGGACAGTACGTAAATAAGCACTGTAGAATGTATTAAAACTGTAATCAATTATATAATGAATACCCTTTTTCATTTAAAATAATGTATTTCATCTCATTTTAACATACATGCATTTAATTATGTAAGTAATTAAATAAAATGGACCGTTTATAGACAAAAAATCCGATTATCCAAATATTTGATTATCCGAATAGGTTCTGGTCGCAATTGATTCAGATAATTGAAGTTCTACTGTAATTCATGGTTTGGATTCCACATAAAGCTCTAATTGCTCTAGCTACTAATAATTGGCTGTATCTCTGCATAAGTCAAACCCAGATAGTAACCAGACTACACTGTTCATTTATACTCATATAATCACTCATATTCGTCTTATAACATACACAAGCTGTGTTGGTGCCTCAAATTTGATTTCAAGAAACTGCTTTTATTAGTATTATTAGAATTAGAACACTTGTCTATAATAATTGGCAAAATAATTGAAAGACAAATGTATAGTAACTGTCAACAATCAGAAACTGAAGAATTTTCTTCCGAAACGTGAAGTTTTTATTTGCTTAGTTTCAATATAAGTGTAATAAATGGCTCTGAAGAATTGGCACAAACTTTCCCCCTTATTAAAGGCTAAAAATTCAAAACTTTGAAAATTACCAGTTTAATTCCCAAATGTGTTTTTTTGTCATAACTAAAAGAATTAGTCAAGTTAGAGACATGTGGTTTTTACTAAAATATTTTAAATTGTAATTCACATCTTTTCTGAAAATTTAATCAAAATCATTAGAGCCGTTTTTGAAAAAAATCAATTTTTGTGTGTTTTTGCCACTAAAAATAAAAACCTAAAATTTCAAAAAAGTGAAAAAAATGGTCTGGAGATTGGCTAAATACATCTACGTACCAACCTTCATAAAAATTGATCCATCCGTTTGGTCTCCAGCAAACTGCACATACACACAGACAGACACCAAAATATATATTTTTTTTTTACAAAAAACACCTTTTTGGGTTCAGGACAGCCTAAAATGAATATTTAGACCAACTTGTAAAAAAATTTTTTATGGACGATCACAATACTTTCTCTGTGATAATGTACATGGGAGAAAGTAAAAAGGAGATTTTCATGATAAACTGTTTGTTGTAAATTGTTAAACCCTCTTTGTACATATGCCCTTAGTGCGCCCACATCTCACCACAGCCTAGTTACAGTCCATCAATACACTACTATCAGTAAAATATTTTAATACATAGCAGGAAGAATCAAGTGCACTTTTCAATTATAAAGTCTTATGATATAAAAATTCTAAAATATGAAAAGTTCACATGCTTTCTACAATTTGTTGTTCATGTACATGGTAGTGAAGTAAGACTCCCACTCCCACCTGGTTTCAGAATATACTCACTTATATACGACGGATGACTGTAGCGGACATGGCTCCTCTGTTATGCGATTGAATTCCTTTATTGAGCCATATTATTTAACATATATACATGCATTGGCTAAGTCAAAATTAACAACAGCCTATAAACAAATGATAAATTGTAAAGAAATAAACTGCAATACTAACTTAGATTATTTAAGTGATATTAAGCAGGCTTTTTAGTTGTTTCCTGAACTTAGAGAGGTTAATAACAGTTTTTAGTGGTGTTGGTAGTCTGTTGAATAGTGTTAATCCATTGTATAGAGTATGTCTTTTAAAAAATTAGTTTTGTGTTTTGGACATTTTATGTTATTATTATTACCAAATGAATAAGAGTGGAAATTGGAACTAGTGAATAAATGAATATTTTGCTTATCCAATATATATAAGAAAGGGAATGTAAGTATTCTGAAATGTTTAAAGTAATATTTACAGGACTGATTTGGTCTCAGTGATATTTTACCCCTCCCCAAATAGGTACTGTATAAGCAAGGGATACGCAAGACCATAGTTAGCTGCAAGAAGGACATTGGTGTTACTATAACTCGCCAATGTTCTTAATGCAAATGCTCCCATACTTACTTTTTTTGCAACATAGTCAATGTGCTTGTAAAAGTTTTAATTCACATTTACCATAACTTGAAGAAAGTTAATAGATTTCACAGGATCAACTATTGTTTTATCCAAGATTGCTCTGAAATCAGAGAAACAGGATTTGCTGTAAAGTTTTGAAATTGAAAATTTAGATGTTGTGACTCATGTGAATTTATAAAACGTTAATTGTCCTGAAACTACTGAAGCAAACAGTTTGATTCTATGAAACAGTTAATTTCCAGGGATCTTAAATTGGAGTCGGCTATTGAAAGTGAGATACCGTTAGCAAATTGGCAAATGTTGGATGATTGAACACTGGATGGAAGAGCATTAACAAATAAAATAAATAGTAATGGGAAAAAATGAATCTTTGAGGTACCCCCCTCAGGATACAAGTTTCTGAAGTGAGGTTCCGATGAAGACAGTCATTTTATAAACCCAGTTTCAAGATCTGATTTTAAAAATGAAATTTTTTTTTTACCTTAGTATTGCCTAAAGATCTTGAATATGTTTCTTCACTCCAATGTACATTTCGCCGCTAGGTGCGGCATCTTCAAGGAGATATATCTCTTGAATATCTCCTTGTTTAAGGAGATATTGTCCAAAAATAGTTTAGGACAATATCTCCTTGAAGATGCTGCACCTAGCGGCGAAATGTACATTGGAGTGAAGAAACATATTCAAGATCTTCAGGCAGTACTAAGGTAAAAAAATTTCATTTGAAGACAGTCATATTTTCAATGTCCATGTATTCAACCACCTGGAATCTACCCCGGAGATATGAGGAAAACCAGCCCAGTGCCACTCTTCTAATGTCATTCATTTTATTACATAGCAGGTCGTGATTTACCATATACTTACTTAAGTAGAAAAAAGACCCAATACGGTACTTGTTTACTATCGTCAAGATCTCTTACAACGCTATTCAGAAGCACAAACATTGCAGTTAATGGCTTTTACTTCTCCTAAATCCATGTTGACAGTCCATTATTTTTTTCTATAAAACTCAATAATCTTTAGAGAGCTAACTTCTCAAAAACTTTAGATAAGCACACAACAGTGTAACAGGTATATAGTTGTCTAAATTGTGTCCATCCCCTTTTTATAAAAATATTTTTCAAGATGGTAGTTTTTAGTGCCTGAGGAAATTCCCCTATTGCAAAGGAGTGGTTTATTAGGTGACACACGGGTTTGCATATTTCTTCAATGACATAGTTTACCACTACAACCAGAGCCGGATTAAGGACCATTGTGGCCCCAAAGGAAGAAAAGTCATGATGCCTCCCACTACACCCCTCAACCCGTTGACGACTAGACCCATGTAACCACCCCCCACACGCCCAAAAAACTTCACCATCACCCCACCAGTTCATATTTTAAGAGTACCTAACCATATACCACAACATGACAGTTTTCTCTTTTAAATTTCATTCAGCTTGTAAAATACATTTTATCAGAAGGATGGCGGGCTAACTTTGATAAGCCCAATATCCGTTTTAGAAGACTTCAGGTGGATCACTTCTATTTGATTTGGAGATTTCGTAGAGAGTTTCCTTAAAAGTGACCAAACTTTTCTACTGCTGTGGGTAACGTCTATATTTTCAAGAGTTTTAACCCAATTTTCTCTTCTGGTTCTCTCAAGAGAGTGCAGCAGCAGATTATCTGTGTTGGAGTTTTCGTTGGCATTAAATTCTTTTTAAAAGTCATCTAATTCCTTACTTCATCCATCTTGGTACTTCGTTCGTCCTGCTATATACTCCTTTCTGTATCCAATTGGTATGTAAGCTTTAGTAATGGACGAGACAAGATTTGTAAAACGATCGTAATTTCTTATTGTAAGAGGAATGAACCTGACAGTATCGTCAAGCTTAATGGTAAAGACCATCTAATGTGCTTTATTAAAATTCCATCTAGGCCGTAGAAAAGATCGAATTATGGGAATTTGGATCCTCAATTATCCTAGTTGGCTTTGGTCTTAATGATCGTTCACATGAGCAGAAGCTTAAGTCGGGGGAGTAGCCTCGACGTCAACGAGCTGAATAAAATGTGGTTGAATATTTAGCATAAAAGATCAGGAAAAGGATGTTTATTTCAGCCCAGCCAGCAAGCTTTCTACGATTCTCATCGTTGGTGTTGTAGCCCCATTGGCTATGGTGAATGTTGAAGTCTCCCACATAGAGGACAGGGTGTTCAAGACTTGGAAAAATTATATCGTCAGACCACTTGATGTTGGGAGGCTTATAAACATTAACTATTGTAGTTTCTGACACTTGGATTGCCAAGACAAAGATGTCACCATCAGAGCTCTTATGGGTAACTGACATATTCTCCATGTATGTAAGTTTTATGTAAGTCTCTTTATGTAAGTTGCAATACCATACTATGCCCAATGGAATCAACAAGTTTGCATCCAGGGATATTGCCTCTTGCACTATTATTGTCTTCTATGAGTGTCTCTTGAAGTGCAAGGATATCTACGTTGTTTCCTAGAAGGATCCTACTGATGCACAAACTCTTCGCCTTGCCCTCAGCGTTAATGGACTACATTATTATTTTTTTATAATTTGCTTGGTCATCAAAAGGACCTTTTTTATTTTGCATGGTAGCTGCCGTAGTGGGAGATCACAAATTTGTGATGGTCCAACTACTAGGTTTGTTGTTTGTTTAGAACTACTCCGGGGATACGTACAGTTTTAAAACTTTGCTGTGGACGTGAACAACATTATCCTACTAGCTATAAAAAAAAAAAGCCTAAAATGCACTCAAATTACCACCATTTTGAAACAAGAAATTGTATCAATCTGACAGTGATATTTTTTTAAACAAACTGTATATTTACAATATATGTAAACATAAACAAAATTTAAATCAAATCTGTTAAGTAACATCTATTTAAAAAATTATTTGTAGGATAAAAAATGGTGGCTAATAGAGTAATTGTAATAGTGTTTTTTATTTGCTTTCTGGAAAAAAAGTTGTACAGTACCTTCTTAATGTTTCTTTTGTTTTGATCTAACACACACACTGTATATTTTATGGTTATGTAGGCCTGTCTTTGGCGAGTTAAACTACAATAGTTGTTACATTTTACTAACATTTAGCAGCCTACTAATAAAATTAATCATTAAACGCCAACCAGGAGCCATCGTTAAAGATCAGTTCAGTCTTAAACTTTCACTCAAGGACAATTATGTCTACATTACACCCTCTCCCATAGGCCCACTGGCTCCACTCTGCTTTCTCGGTACCTTACCTAGTACGATACTTGCTTACACACCAGTTGATTTACACATTTACGAGATTAACACAATATTATAGTTAGGTTAGGCCTCTACATAATACTTATTTTATCAACGTTAAAATCATTTACTTCTGATCAAAAAAACGTTTTTCCTTTGAGGCCTCTCAAGGCCGCTCCAGGGCCCGAGGCCCAAAAGCGGCTGCTTCGTTTGCCTAGTGCTTAATCCGGCACTGACTACAGGAATTTGGTCAATTCCTACAAATATCTTGTTTTTGAGATCTCTGACCACTTTTATTATCTCCTTGGTAACTGCATGCAGGAAAAGGGAGTATTGTATTTTTTTCTTGATGTCATTTACAAATCTTTTACGTTTGACTGTAAAAGTGTCGTTAAAGTGGTATTTAATAATGTTTATGAGAGCATTATTATACTTTTCAACCACTTTATACATGCTTCAACCACCTCAGTTCAATTTACTTTCGACAACAACGTTTAGAATGTTCTCATGTTGGCTTCGTCAAATGCCCTGAACTCCTTGAGTTTTTTTTACTGGATTTTGCTTAACATAATCACAATTAAGTATTAAGGTTTGGACATAGTGGTCAGACAAAGCTGTAGCTTTCACTGTATAGTTAATACCACTGATATTGGTGATCACATGGTCAATCAGAGTGTGGGAACCCTAGTATATAATGCGACAACATTCCGAAGCAAAAATTTAACCATTATAGAGGTAAACTTTCCGGCAGCAACGTATTACTGGGAAGGTTGATGTTAAAATTTACCATTACTAAAATGATAGTATGATTTTGCATTAGGAGATTTAAACATTCTGAAATATTTTCAAAAAACAGTTTGTGTTGATTAGAAAGGGGTCTATATGCAGCTATCAATAGCAACTTGTGGCCATTGGCCAGGTTCTGCGAAATTGATGTTAGTTCACAAGATCCTTCCACGCAGAATTGCTCACAGCTTATTCGCCGACTATCATTTCTTCCTCTGCTCCAAATCGCAACACCACTGCATCTCTTATTTGTTCTACAGAATGAGGTTAGTAGTGTATAATTATTTATATTCATATACTGAATACAATCTTACTGAAGTGAATGCTCTGAAAGGCACAACAAATCTGGACTTTCTTCATCTATGTAAATTTGGAGTAGAAAAACTTCGTTTCTCAGTTCTATAATATTTTGGTGAACTACCTTTAAACATATAGACTGGTCCCCCCAACGTCTCCAAGGGATTCCCGAAGCTTCACTACCTCGCCTAAAAATGGTTGTGTCCACTGGTAATGAACTTTATAGGGCTTAAAGGCCTAGAAAATGATTATACTGTACCGGTTACTTTAGTCACTATCTTGAACGTTATGTTTGAAGATGACATGAGGGATGTTCCTTGTATAAATAACTATGCCTTGTGACTAACTGGCTTGTTATCAGTGTCTAGACAAAAATATGTTGGCTAAGTGGTGTTTACCTTCCAGTTCAGGTGAAGGCCATGATTAGTGAAGAGATCGTTCAAAGTTAATAACTGGTATAGAAGTTACATTATTATAATTATTAGAAAATTGTATAAGTTTATTGTTAACATATGAGACTACCTTAATCAAAGATGGGCAGACATTTCTGATGGGAAGTCCCACCAGTAGAACCTTGGGACCGTTATCACATTTAGCACTGAGTCCAGCTCATGTTCAAAGTTATTACAGCCTTCGTTCACATTATTCGTCCAGTCCCTGATTATGTGTGAACATGGTTGTGTTGATAGGCAAGAGTTAAGTTAAAGGTTTATTCGAGGAAAAGTCCTGCCTTCATAGAAGAGCCTTCAACTATGGCTAAATCAAAACGAATAAGATATAGCGTGTAGAATGTTGCATTTCATTTACAGAGGAAAGCTAACGTCGTCTAAACTATAATAAATATGTTTAGTTTAATTTAACATAGTGCATATCTTCAGTTTAGTACGTGGATGTTTGTAAATGTTTAAACATATCAATTATAAAACTATATAGACGACTGTTAAATTGATATTAAATTGTTATTGTCTTCTAGTATTCTAAGTGAAAGGAAACGCTTTCACCCTGATTAGAGCTCCCTCGTTTTATATGTTTTTTATGGTACTTTAACTTTTTTAACGTGTAAATTTTATTTAATTGTATTCTAAAAACAGTTCTGCTCAGTTGAAGTAATAAATTTTAATGCCAAAATTTGGTTCTCTCTCTTTAGTTAGCAGCCATAAGGCAGCTGTTCTCCATACTTCTCGGTTGTCCGCCTTTCGCTTCAGCTCGCAGTAAAAAAATGAATTTAATAAAAAGAAGAGCCTGTTCACTTCAAATAATATTAACTTTGAAGTAAGGAAGCACATACTGAAGACAACTGTGTGGAGCATTGCAACTTATGGAAGTGAATCTTGGACATTGGGTGTAAGAGATTTTATATAATCTTTTGCCAAACCATATTAAATCAGTAAGAAAGAACAGTACCTTTTTCAAAACACTAAAAAACTATCTCTTTTACTATGATATGAAAGAATTTTACGAGAGTCATAAATGACTAATTAGACAAAAATAGCTCACACTGCTCACAGTACAACTACACAGACACACATACAAATACATTACAACAGAAATTCAAAGAAGAAGACTGTCGAATTCCCAATTTCAACGATTGCAGAGAAGAGGACATGGTAATTGGAAAATGTATAATAAAAGTACTATTATAATTTAAACATATTACTCTTTGACTCTACGTGCACAGCAAACAGGAAAAAAAGTCCGCATGCGCATAGAGAATGTTTTGATCTAACCTCCCGCCACCAGAGCGAGCGACTGTCGACCGAGTTGCATCGCGCGAGTTTGTTGTCGTCGTGGATCGAGGTGTTTGTTGAAAAGGGTTCAATGAATCAGTTGAGTTCGTGTCGTTGAGAAGGGTCGCAGCAGTGTTTATTTTGCGCGGGCTGTTTAACAACGTCAGTGGTTGTCAGTTTATGATTTATACATATATTTGTGTGATATGTAGTGGGTCGTTTGTATACATGGTCACTGATTGATCAAAATAAATGCATGGGTAATGTGGGTGACAGTGTGTTATTGTGCGGTTACAGTGTAAACATGGGAAGCACTCAAAGTTCAAAAGTTGATCCTCCACCACCTCCAGTTGATTTACCTAGGTCTAATAATGTACGAGCCAGCATTCGTTCTAAAATCCCCATGCCGGACCAGAGTGAACTCGAGAGAAGATTTACGAAAGTGTTGGTGAGTTTCAGAGAAGTTAGAATGCACCCTTCTAAAAATTAAATATTCATACGCCTCAAAAACTGTAGTCGTATCAAGAATAACGATTATCAATTAAAATTCTTACAAAGAAACATAAGTTAAATTTATAACCTAGCCTAGGCCTAAATAACTTACTGTATTTAACCTTTCTCTGCAGACAGATAAACCTTTCATTTTTGTTCTGACAAACCTTTATAGCCTTTTATACACCCTTTATAATTTATGTTAAATCAAGAAACATGTCAGGTCTACATGTATTTGCCACTCCTTAACGTAATATTCTACTATGTTCACTTACTTAAATTACAATTAATTAAAAGCCTAATCATGGTAGGTGATTTCTGCAGTCTTCCTGTAAAAACGTGAATTCTCCATAGTTAAGATTGCTGAAGATTAGGTTAGATGATTGTTTCTTTGAAATAACTTTACTGTGTCCATTTAAATGTTAAGTCTTTCAAGGGTCATGTTTGAATTAATAAGCCTACTGTAGAAATTATTTAGTTTTCAAAAGAAGTGTTTTGTCTCTTTTTATCAGAACTAGGTCTAAGTTATGCCTTAGGCCTATTAACATATGATGCTTAGAATGTAATCCAAAGTGTTGGTTAAAGGATATCTGTTTGTATCCCAGTAAACTTATTTAGGTTATGTTTGTATTAAGTTACAATTCAACTAAGAGTTAATTTTCTTATTTTTCATGATGATAACCTGCTATAAATTGTTTAAAACTTGTTATAAGCTGTTTAAAACTAGCGACTCAAAGCCAACAACAGCTTGACAGTTTCTAAAATTATGCTGTAAGCCCACATAATGGAGCAATTAACTTCCAATAATAATTTAAACAGATGTTTTGCATGTTAAAGCGATCTTTCTTGTTTGCATAGACAGCTCTACACAACCTAATTCCCCAGCACTCGTGTAGCGTAGATTTGGTCAGGTAAAAACCCATTTATCAGGATATTAGTCCGAATGATTCAATCAACACTAGTATCGATTGATACAAATTAAATATATATGGTATTGAATGGAATACACAATTCTGCAGTACTTTCATACTATGCCTTGTAATAGGCTACACATCAAACAACAGATTCCAAACAATAATATATAGTATGTGAGTAAATGTGTGTAATCATATTTTAATGAACTTAGTACCGGTACAGTAAGATTTTCAGTAAACGATCAAAAAATGCTACGAAAGAAAGGTAGCTTATTCTGAAACCTGGAACAAGTGGGGACACAAAGAACGGATACCTAACTAATTTTAACGGCCATGGCTAAGGCAGTAGCTTGCTATGCTGTCAGTCCAGTTTCGATTCTCTATGTGACTATGTATCACCAGTGTCACTCCCGTGGAAATAAGACATACAAAACTTAAGTTTCTCCGCATTTTATTAATTCACTCTGGTAATAGGCTACAACTAAAAGAGTTTACATTTTAGTATAAGTTACTGCCTGCTGAAATATAAAATGCTATGCTATTCTATGACTTAGGAAAATTTAGAAGTGGAAATCATCTTTTTGGAATTCATTTGGACAAGTCCAGATAGACGTCATAGTTGTTTGGTTTACTGTGTAAGTTAATTGCAATTTGGTCACTATTAGACTAAAATGGTTAACAAATGGACACTCGCATAACTTATTAACTTACTGTATTCAGTGTAAACTTGTCACGATTATTGGCACTATTTTTTTCTATAGAATATGAAGTGAGCTCTTTCTCATTTTCTGTGATTAGAAACGATTCTTTTGTTCTTGTCTCATTAGAATATGTCACAATTAAACCAATGTTTTAATTTGTCGCGTGGGTTTTAAACATTAAATGGAATGTAATTGCAAAATAGCTCACGTTTCTGTTTTATGAAGAAATACAACAGTCCGTTCTTTCTGAATGGAATAAGTTATAATTCCTTTAACATCTATACCATTAACAATCTTTTAGATACCACCTATTATTGACAGTGGGCAATCATAATTTGAGACATTGGTGGTGGAGGGTAACTTTATCTGATGTTTACATTTTTGAAACTGACGATGTAATATTTTGTAATATATATTTGTTTTTACTATAGCCCTTAATCTTTTTTTATTGTCGGTGTAGTAATATCTTTTATGCTTTGGTCAGAGATATCTCGTTAAAATATATTACATTCCCTTATATAATCTGCACTTTCACTATTTGTGTATGGGTATGAATGAGGAGGATCCATAAGATGAGTCAATAAAACTATACGTGTAGGCCTATAAATGATAAAAGTAATCGTCACACGTTGTATGAAACTTACTAAATAAACTTAAAAGTATGGTGGCTGAACCTGAACCCACCCATACATGTACATAATACTCAGAACCAACGTACGTGTATGGATGGGCGAGTGGGTCAGAACTGTTGTACGATGTACGGGTGGGGAGGGTCATAACCATCGTACTTTTAGGGGTGAGCCAGTACCGTCGTACATGTATGGGAGTGTCATTAGCAACGTACTTCATCACGGGTACGTCGTCAAAAGAGACATGCTTAGTGAAAGGCAAATGTTTAATCGTAAGGCTAACTAGTGTTGGCTGGTTGGAAGGGCACGTCAAGATATATGTTGGGAGGGTGGGAGAGCATGTCAAGACGAACGTTGAGTAATGCTGAGAAACATCAAGAATTAGATTAGGGAGGCGGTGGTACGGCAGATCCAATGAAGACACATCTGTAGGTCTGCAGAGTGCGAAACGGTACGTAAAGTGCGAAACCTGACATGGAAAATCATAACGAAACTTCACATGGACAATGGACATAACTTACATTAAATTCAAAAAATTGTTTAGTTGCATCTTTTTATTGTTTCTACATACTCATTAAATTTGTTGTACGTTATAAAGAAGAGCCTCATAAATATAATGTAAATTTACAGTGAATTTCTTATCTATATGAGCAATTCTGGGAAATTTGATGCTCTGCAAATCCATGGCCTTACAATATGGTCAATTCGTTAAATGTCAAGTGTCTCCACTACTTAATAAGAGGATGGACATTACCAAATCGTGCGCGTATCACTAAATCGTCTGAAATGAAACTGTTTTGAATACAGTACGTAGTCAGGCTAGCCAAGCAGGGGCTTCGGCGGAAGTTCGTCATTGGGTGCACGATGTGGCAACGCCGCAGCATCACATCAGTGGCCGCCATCGGCGTCATAACACT
Source organism: Stictocephala bisonia (assembly GCA_035578905.1). Classification (NCBI taxonomy): domain Eukaryota; kingdom Metazoa; phylum Arthropoda; class Insecta; order Hemiptera; family Membracidae; genus Stictocephala; species Stictocephala bisonia. The sequence goes on from JAQJVL010001049.1 coordinate 47,599, forward strand.
GTCGTCCTCATCTCTAGTGTCGGCCCGCTCCACTGGAGGGATGTGATGACCTAGCGTCCTCCGTCCATTGGGTTCTCGGGGTTATTACCATCGACCATGCCATCGACGAAACATGAACCATGACACCTTTCATGTTAATCTGAGGCCTTCGTGGGAGTGCGTCACACATCTATCCGTTACTTCAGATTTTTTATAAGTCTATGAAGTTTTTTCCAGGATCAAGCGGTTTTTGTGCAACTACGCGTGCTCGCACGCTCTATCTCATATTAGATCATGAGAAAAATACGTGCATTCCGCGGACGCGTCAGGATTAAGCTATATGTAGGCCACAACACAAGCCTACGACAGGTTTCCTATAACTAATTTTGGATTTCATTCGTTAGTTCTTATCTTTAATTCCCCCCCTCCCAAACATAACAACAGTTACATCCTCTACTGAAGGGTTGGCTACGTCATTTCACTTGCTTAAAAGTAGCACACCCACAGATAAAGGATAGGCCTACTGACAGCTAATAACACATCAAAGGGCTGACCGTGATACATAATTAATAGTTTTTATACGCTTAGTTCCTAAAATTGTAGATCAGGCAAATTCAAGCATTTCACGACCTACCTACATTTCACAAATGAAGATAGATGTAGGCCTAACACTAACCCACAGGAATTTCCCCCTATTATACTGATTTCCGGCAAAAATTTACAAAGTTTTACACACAAGACCTTTTACTGTTGTAACGTAATAATTGCATTTGAATTTTATTTACCCTACTTTTCCTCAAAAACACGAATATGAAATAAGTCCTTTTCTTCATTTGACCAATAATAGACTAATAAATTTAAACTAACTTAACATAAACCAACTTAACGTAGACTAAACCCTACGACCTTTTAGTCGAGTATCTCAGCCATTACTTGTCTTACGTAGAGTTAGCCTATATGTCATTCTAGTTGTCAAGAAAACAACTAGCCCTACATGAGATAAATTCAATATACATAGTTTTTTAAATAGTTTTTAATTAGCATAATACGTGTTGGTACATATACAGTACAAGTAAACATCACACAACACAAATGTATTACAATATAAGCACAAAATGCACAAATATATTACAATTCAAGTACAAAATGCACAAATATTATGGTGATCGATTTCGGTGAACCACGCTCACCTTCCTCAGACCAGAGGGATTCATAAGAGATTCTCAATTAAATTTGTGTTGTGTGACGTTTACTTGTACTGTATAGTTTTTAATCTACACACAATTTTTTTGTTTTTCGCAATATTTTGTTTATAAAAAAAATCTCTGTATTTTCGGAGAACATTTCATATGGAACAGTGTTCGTGTGGTTATTAGGCTGTTGATTTGTTTTAAAGAAAATTTTGTAGAAGTCGGTTGTGATTACAGTACTAATATTCCTTATTAACAACAGGCAATTTCGTTTATCCGTAAAGTTGAAAATTATCAAACATCTAGGTATCCAGCAAATGCCTGTTGGTGTACTGAAACTGCATACGTTAAATTGTACAAAAAATACATTGTCTGCACGTGGGCGCGCAGATGTCGGCCCTTCTGCCGGATATGACAAGTGCACGCACGCACGTTCACACACTTCAGTTCACACAACTGCAGAGAGAAGCGCGTGCGCTGTTGGTAAATGTCAGATCTGACGTTGATGAGTGTGGAAATATCACACACGCGCGCGCGTAGAGCAGTGAGAATATAAAAGCCGGTTTCCCTCTATCCAAGAAACTTATTAATTCAGTTAATTATGTTAAGTGGATTATTTGGAAACTCAAACGTTCACTAGCTAAATCCGGTCACGCTGTGCGGTGGCTTAGTCTCATATTAACTATTATATGAACTAACATAATAAACAAGCATCAGTACAAAATAGTAAATTAGAAGATATGGATATTTATGCGTATAAATGAATATATTTCCTCAGTTTTACAAATCAATCATACATTTTCTATGGAAATAAATACCGCCATATCTTCCAGTATTGATGGCTGGTGTTCACTATGCCTGTCACCAATGAATACTGTATTCATTGCTGTCACTAATTATCAGCCATTATGTTGCTTCTACTGATAACGTGGCTCCTGTGGCATTTGGCAATCCTTATTCTAATACGAACGAAACACAATATTCCCATAAAAAAAAAAAAAAAAAAAAAAGTGTTATTATTAATAGATTTATTTTATTCCTAATCATACAACCCAAAATTCTATATTTACAAGTTTACACTAATAATGAACAAAAAGAATATACTACAATATATAAGGCAACTCTTAATATTACTTTTTACTATTTTATCTAAAGCTTGTTAAATTAAAACTATAACATCAAACATGTTTTGTACATCTTTTTGATCAAGTAACCAATTTTTAAATGCATTTGACAATTTTATTATACTCGTAATTTGCTTCGATTCTATGGGTAAACAATTGTATAGTTTTGGTGCTAAAAAAGATAGGATTTTTTAAACACATCTTTATTTACTCTAGGCCTTCTAACATTTCCCCTTGAAATATTTCGAGTCAAATAGCCTGGATTTTGCACATTTTCATTTCTGTTTTGCCCACTTTTGATATAAAACAATATTAATACTTTAAATATGTACAAGTGCCGCATTGGAAGAATTTTTAAATATTGATAAAGCGAAAATGTTGTTTCGCGTTTCCGTTTAAACTGCAATACACGTACTAGGTGATTTTGAGTTATTTTTAATTTTTCTATGTGTGTCTTGAATGTACCTCCACAGCAAGAAATTCCATATTGCAATTTTGAGTGTATTAGTGCATAATAAAGTGATCTCAATAAATCCACATCGCATACATGTCTTAGAAAATAGAAATGTCTAATGCTTGACCTGCACTTGTTATTTAGTTGAGTGATATGTTGTTTTCATGACAGCCTTTGGTCCACTCTTTCCTAAATAAGTGAAATCCTCTACTTTTTGTACTTCTTGGTAACTACCAAGAAGTACAAAACTTCTTTGTAACTACAAGTGTTTATATTTTTACACATTTTATCGTGAAATTTGATATTATAAGCAAACTCAAAACTATCAAAACCAAAATTAATGTACTTTGTCTTGGATACATTCACTGACATACAATTTGAATTGCACCAAGAATTTAATAGATCAAGGTCTTGCGTCATTTGATTATATCTCTCTGTCGTAGTTTGCGTATGTAAGAGCAACATCGTCTGCAAAAGCTGTCACTTTACCATTAAAATTTTGTGTTAACAGGTCATTTACAAATATTAAAAACAGATTAGCAGATAGTACCGAACCCTGTGGTCCGCCCTTTTTTACATTTTTTGGCTTAGTATATAATTTGCCAATGTTTACTATCTGTTATAGTAGTAAATCAGATACTTTTCAACACTGACATTTATCTTCATTTGTGAAATGTAGGTAGATCGGGAAATGATTGAATTTCCCTGTTCCCGTCTACAATTTAGGAACTAAGTACATAAAACCCCTCCTTGTTTATGAATGCAATGTGTGTGAAAATTTCAAGTGAACTCTCTACTTTTCCAAGTGTTGAGCATACAAACAAACGGAAGTTTGATATTTATACAAATACTAGTTAAAGTTAGAAGTTAAACATTACCAAAACTAACGAATAAGTTAAAAATTTAATAGAAAAAGTAACGATTAAATGTAATCGTTAATTATTTTTAATCGTTAATCCCAAGTATGACAACAACATTCAAATCTCAGCTGTAGGTAACATAATGATTTCTTTACAGATGATTTCTTCACTCATCTTCACTCATTAAACAGTTTTTGTTCAAAGTTTTAATTCTAAAAACAAACATCATACTGATACTACACTTTCTGAACATAACCAAACAAAAACCTTGCACATTCACAACAACATTCAAATCTCAGCTGTAGGTAACATAATATAATAACTTTACAGATGATTACTAAAATTTAATTCACATCAACCTGCATTTAGAAAATTTCCTTTAAGTTATATTTATGATTTTAATTTTTAGTAATAGTAAACACATGTGTTTTATATTACAGATGGTATTTGTTTACATTTATAATAAATTGTGTAAATGGCAATTTTTATTTTCTAAATTATTATAAAAAGGAATAAAATATCTTAAAACCGTTTCTTAGCAAGCACCTAAGACCTAAAAGTAACTCACAAACCAAATTTCAGCATTGTAGGTGCTATAGTTATTGAGAATTCGTGATGAGTGAGTGAGTCAATTTGGCTTATATAGATATATATATATATATAGATAGGATAGTTAATTGTTTTAAGTTGATTCTTGCGACATTTATTAAACCTATATATCAAGGCCTACTTATTGATACGTACGCATTGGTATGTTTGAACAACCTGTGTCCTGCAGATGTTAGTAATATTTGAACAATTGTAAAAATTCTGTTTCAATATACTGTATTCTATTGACTTTGGTAATGTTGTTGTTTTGCTTGTAATGACGTTAAATTTAATATTAGGTATAGTTTTAAATTTACTTTTTACATGTGGGTCGAAATGAAATGGTTTTTTCTCTGTGATTATTTTTTTCTTTTTGGTCTACTGTATATGTTAATCGAAATTGGTTTTAAAAACGTGTCTAACCCAAGATTCAGGTCACCTGGGACAAATATTACTGAACGTGGTGTTTTCTTCGGTCATAAGTTCTCCCCAGCCTCCTCCCTTCAGAGTAGTGTCATCTCATCGGACGGCCAATTATCGGTCGTAAAATTATGTCCGCCCCTCCGCTCTGTATATTGCCATCACATCATGGGGAGGGAGGGAGGGACCAGCTGATAGCCCGTGAACATTTACACAGCTAATGAGGATGAGCTCTGTATAATCGATTTTGGGATTCAACCACACGCACATAGTTGGAATGTTTTTATTTTTTTTTTATTTTGTTAACTTTTCGTTTACATCCAGTTCGATATCTCCCAAAGCGACTTTTATACATACAAAGTTCAACATCCGTTGAAAAAACTCGATCAATTTCTGCTCATTCTCTCACGTTTTTCGATCACTCTTAACCCTTTCCGTCCTAACGTCCTGTTTTCGGGACGTTCAGAGATGAATTTTTTTAAATATTTAATAACTCGAATTATTTGTATTAATGGTATTGAAATATTCAGATTTATATTATAAGTTTGTTACGATAGAATGCTTTATTACAGTACCACAACTCGTATTATTTTGTTGCCTTTGTTTTTCATTAACAGCTGTGTTGATTTTCGTCAGATGTAATCGTCAGCTGAGGTTAATTGTTGTTTCTTGACTGATATGACTGTGACTGTGATGGGAGGTAAAAAATAAGTAAAATAAAACGTCGTAGGTTGCCAATAAGTTATAATTAAATCTCTAATTGCTTGTATTACGAGAGTGATGAATCGGGCCACACATACACGGCTTAGTTGTTATGCGTAGGATGAAACTCGAAATGCAGTGTGTTTTTTAAAGAACTATAACTTTTTAAAATTTTAAACATAGCATTGTGATATTATGAATTTATTTAAAGTTAACTAAATGATGTTTTAAATAGTGTATTATCTCTGGTCAATGAATTTTTTTAGTGCCATTCACAACGCAACAAACTAAAAAAATTGTCAAAATTTTGTTGTAAATATATTTAAATACAAAAAAATTTGTAAATTTTGTTAAGTGCGTTTTTATTTTATTTTATGTTATAGATAATCTTTTTAGGAAACTAATGAAACTCAAAATAATAAATCTGCTTCATAAATAGAATTTTTATAATTTTTTAGTAAAGTACGACAAAATCGACAAAAAGAGCCTGGGTTTTTTGGGTATGTCAATTGTGAAAATGCCTGGGTTTTTTAACGACTTTTTAAAAAGTCTCAAGGAAGGAAAGGGTGTCAACGACTGGGAAGTAATTTATTAGACGTTTAAAAGAGACTCCTATTAATTTTTATATGACTAGTGTGTTCGGATTTGATAAATATAAACAATTTCTTCAAAGCTACGTAGAAGCACTACTAGCACACGTAGAACTGTGAGTAGTACTGCTAGTCATAGTTTGACACGGTCGGACCCAGAATACCACGATAGTGATATTGGCCGTGGAAGCTTCTCCAGAAAATCAGACCTCTTGGCGAACAGACAGCCTGTTTCTTTACGTTTATTAAGTCGCCGAAAGAGTGATCTGCTTTCATAAAGGCAATGCGAGAGAGAAGGAGAGAGAGATTGGCATGTAGGTGTATTTAGGCAGTATCTCCAGACCAGTTTTCACTTTTTGGAAATTTTTTTGTTTATTTTTATGGCCAAAAAACATTAAAAAATATTATTTGTTCAAATATGGCCATCAACGGTTTTGATTAAATTTTCAGGAAATGTGTGAATTATATTTTAAAATATTTTAGTAAAAACCGCATGTATCTAACTGGACTGGTTTTTGAGTTATGGCAAAAAAACATATTTGGGAATCAAACTGGTAATTTTCAAAGTTTTGATATTTTAGTGTTTAATATGAGGGAAAGTTTGTGCCAATTCTTTGCAACCATTTATTTTTGTAGAGAATTGTATTCATTCCAATACTACATTTGGTTGGAGCATGGATCGTGGCCGTATTTTGTTGGAGATGAAGTATAACGTCCTGCACGTTCATATGATTTGTGTTCTACGTTTAACAGGAGATTGGCTGATGTAGGCCTACTCCATATTTCGCTTTGACTGTTAAAACTAGTTTTTTTTTAGTCAGTAGTAGGACTTGATTGACAATACGTTCAAGTTTCAAAAGATTTACAAATTACGTTTGGTAGGTCATCAGCGTGTTTTATACTTTCAATTTTGTTTGTACTTTATGGAAAAATTAGCTCGAAAAGGAAAATAAAATTGGTTAATTGCCTTAAATTTGTTGCAGGCGTTGTCAACTATCGATGTTAACAAAACACGAAACAGTGGTTGTACAGCAGATATTTGTGTTGTACAGGGAAATGCTGATTCAAGGCGCTGCATAAGTACGACTCAGCACGAGACCAAGACAAGTGTCGTATTCGCCGTCGGCAACGCTCGCGTGAGCCTCAGGAATTAGGATAACAAATATTTTCAACAGAACGATACGATATACGATAGATCGATATATCGTAAAGCAAATGTCGATATAACTATAATATCGAACGAAAAATATCGATTTGTCGGGTAATCGATAAATCGAATTATAAATGATTTATCTGTTTGTTGAATAAAAGTATACACTAACTCTTATGTCATGAAGAAAAATACAATCATGTTTTGCTGTCACTATTTAGAATAGCCTACTGAATGTAAAAATTAAATACATTTATTTACACGAAACTAATTGTGGTCTGTGGGGTTGAATGAAAAAAAAAGAATAACTATACCTCTAATTATTATGTTATTACAAGTGTTTTGTAAGGCGATTGGCTAGGCATCTCAGAGTCCCTATTTATCCACTGGTCTACAATTAATAACATTTTAGTGCGTTAACCGCATAAGAGGAAATTTAAATGTGTTTTTTCGAATAGTACTTTCGAAATACTTTTTAGGAGAGTGAGAATAATGTCAATATTTAGTGATATATATATATATATATATATATATATATATATAGCCTATATATATATATATATATATATATATATATATATATATATATCGCATCAAAATATCCGATAGTATCGGAAGAAAAAAATCTATAGCAATATATCGATATATCAATCATATTTATCGATATTTCCGATATATCGTCGCCATCCCCCTCAGGAAACGTCTCGTTTCATATGTAGCAAGGTAGAAGAGTTATTGGCGACCTCGCAGGTTTAACCTAACTTAGCCTTAACCTAAAGTAACTTCCGTCGCAGTCATTAATTGCAAGTTTGGGTGATATTTGATTAGCCACGGACACACCTACACGTAGATGTCTTTACTGTCAGAATATGTCTTGAGTAGTGAGTGCATTAGTGTATATATCTGTGTCGACCATAGATTGCCGTGGGTATTTGTTGTTGCCATTATTTGTCAAATGCTCATCAACATGATCAGATAAATAGCCATTCACAAATTGCTCGCGGTATAGGGGAAAAAACAGCACATACAAACGAGTGAAAAAAGTTGATCATTTATTGTTTTTAGGTAGTGTCACAGCACAAAAAATTTAGTAAATAGTAGGCCAACCACTGTGCGAGTTTGTTTGTTGAAATAAAAGGTAAACATTTTATCTTTCCTATTTTATCTAAAAATTTGTTGACTACAGTAACTGTTCGACGACACATCCACAATTTTATTACATTATTTTTTTATAATTAACATAATAATTAACGGCATAACTATTTTTAATTTAATTTTTCTTTTTCAGTTGCCCCAACTGACTGACGACAACTTGTTACGGTCTAATAAATAAATGTATTTAATTTTTACATTCAGTAGGTTGTTTTGGTGTAGTTTTGGTCATGACATAAGTGTTAGTGCATATTTTTTAAGAGATAAATCATTTACAATCTGATATATCGGTTACCCGATAGGTCGATATTTTTCCACCGATATTATCGTTATATTGATATTTGGTTTACGATATATCGATTTGTTCAAAATCTTTGTCGTACCTACTCAAGTAAGTCTAACCACAGATGAAGTAGATCCTTATAGTCTAACTAATAACATTATTGCTGTGGAAGACGCTGTGTCCCTAATTGTACAATCTGTAGTAGATAAATTATCGTTGAACGAACACCCGACCTCCGCTATCTGTTCGGAACGTGAACAGTTATTATTGCGATGCAAGATCGGTACAGTTATTATTCGCTCACTTCCTCCGCCTCGCGTATCGAACATCTGTTCCTCATCTGCTGCCTCCCCTCTCGATTGGTCCGATCACCTCTCGGCGTCCGCTTGTGTTCGATCCGCGACAGCTGTTGCAGCGCTGCATCGGTTTGTTGTTCGGGCAGATGGATTTTATGAATCTTGGCAGTTATATGTGTACGGAATTGCAAACAGACCTATTCTGATATTATTTTTTATGTAGGGCTAAGTAGGGATGGCAACGATATATCGGAAACGCTGATAAATATGTTTCGATATATTAGTATCGATATTTTCTTTCGATAATATCATATCACTAAATATTGACGTTATTCTCCATCCTCAAAATTATTACGATTCGAAAAAAAACACATTTAAATTGTCTCTTGTATGTACAAAACATGCATTGAAACAATAAAGTAACTTTATTTCGTTTTTTTTACGCGAGGTTAACGCACTAAAATGTAGTTTATTATTGACCAGTGGGTAAGAAGGGGTGGCAATCCTATACCAATGTTATTACATTATTCGTAAACGTATAATTATTCATATTTTGAATATTTTCACTCGACCCCACAGACCATAATTTTGAATATTTTCACTCAACCCCACAGACTATAATTTTTTTCATGTATATAAACGTATTTAATTGTTATATACAGTACAGTAAACCTTGAGTGCATTTTCGGTCACGACATGAGAGGTAGTGAACAGATAATTATTTACATTTCGATACATCGGTTACCCGATATATCGATATTTTTCATTCGATACTATCGTTAAAATGATGTTTGGTTTGCGATATATCGATATGCCACATATTACCATCAGAGGGCTAAAAGATGAGGTTCTATTTCAAATGTTATTATCTACAATTTGTGTTTAGTCTATTATTATAATGAGTTATAGTGAACACCTTACAATCATCAAAGGTCCAATCTAGTGGGCCATAAATTGATATTGCAGTTCGAGTATTTTACATTTAAACTCGTCAAGAACGACTCTTAACATTTCACAAAATTAACTGTAAAGATTATAGAAATAATCTATTATTTTCAAAAATCAACTTGTGGTCCACTAGAATAGTTGCTCGTCTATCAAATGACACTTCACGTTTTACAATACGCGATCATAAATATGGACCGAATCGTTGAAATGGAAACTCACGTTTTCGGCGTTTGTCGGGGAACGTAACACCCCCCCCCCTTAAGCTCTTGAACAACGTCGTAGGGTAATCAGCCCCCCCCCCCCCATAAAAACACTCACTATTGTCAACTAAATAAAAACTGACTTGATGTAAGTCAGTGCCCGATTTTGTATTTCCAATGTTGTTAACTAAACTGATAGCAGTATTATCAGGGATTTCGTGTTTTGTACTAACCTCCCCGTTATGCGCGTTTTGTACTAACCTCCCCGTTATGCGTGTTTTGTACTAGCCTCCCGTTATGCGTGTTTTGTACTAACCTACCGTTATGTGTGTTTTGTACTAGCCTCCCGTCATGCGTGTTTTGTACTAGCACCCCGTTATGCGTGTTTTGTACTAGCCCCCCGTTATGCGTGTTTTCCGCTTATTTATTCAAAAGCCGCTCGAGGTGACGCCCCGTTTAATTAGCAGTGGCACGCAGACATCACGTTCTTCGTCGGAATCGTTTTCACTGTTTTTCGCCTAGAAATATTTCACATATCCACCCTTCAGAATAACTACATTAATACATAAACATTGTGTTATAATTGCCTTGATCAACAATCCCAGCTATATTTTATGTGTAAATTAGTTTCTTCCATTGCCTACTTCGAACTAAACCCTACACTTTCCTCGACTCTATAAGAGAGATTGATTATTTGGCTCTTATTGATTACAAAAACTTATTTCAAAGACTACAAAAAAATGCACAGACGGTATTTGTGTTAAATAGACGTATTTTGCAGACTTTTGGTTCTTCAAATTTTGTGACGATTTATCGTTTGTGATAAGGTGTTATGGATAAAACAAATTGCTAAGTCTCATTATTTTGAAAATCGAATACAAACTGTTGAATGCAACGTTTCTGTATCAAGCACATTTACAATATGAACATCTGCTTTTAATTAGAGATTCCGTTAACATAGAACTCTCGACCACCATTCTAGTCGCTATACTGTAGTACAGTACCTTCACCAAGGGATGGCAAATATTTTCATCGTATCGATGTATCGCAAACTAAATATCGATCTAATGATAATATCGAAAGAAAAATATAGATATATCGATTTGCAATATATCGAATTCTAAATGATTTATCTGTTTAAAATAAAATTACGAATTAACTCATACGTCATGACACTGATGTTTTGCTGTCACTATTTAGAATGGCCTAAGAAGCAGCAATTTAAATGTGTGTGTATTTTTTTTTCAAACCCTGATGATTTAGAGGAGAGAAAATAACGTCAATATTTAGTGTTACGATATATCGGACCACAATATCGATATGGTCGATATTATCGAAAGAAAATATCGATACTAATATATCGATAAATCGAAACATATTTATCGATATTACCGATAAATCGATATATCGTTGCCATCCCTACCTTCACAAGGTCATTCACTTCACTAAGTACTGTTAGATTTGTTCCGACACAGGTCGTAAGTTGCAGTAAATTGATATTTTTACTCCATTCCACGCCGTTAATATCACTTGGCGTCACTATAGTTGCAAAAAGGCGCCCACATTGAACCCAAGCCGCCATCTTGGATGCGGTTTGAGACTTCCGTCCACGTGTTTTTATTGCATCCACTTCTGGTTTTATTCTGTGGCGTAAAGTTACGACGTTCTCTTCGATGACCTGATTATACCTTTTTAATATTAAGAGTTTGCAGAGGCTGTCGGCCATGTTGGTTTTATAAGAACAATGTTATTTGCGAATCCACAAAATATTTCGTAATTTATTTGCTAACATGTGTACGAGGTGTAGTTTTAAACGTCATCACATTGCGCATTGGGTATGCTTTTGAAATTTTGAATACATACGTCTAGTTTTGAAAAAAGGTGAAAATAAAAACTTAAAACTTAATATTGTTTATATTTTTTTCTATAAAACTAATTAGAAATTCGCAAAGCAATTACAACGCACAATGTCATACTTGATAAAATGAAATTTGTATGGTAGAAATCCATGTACAAATAACTGTTTCGTTTGGATACGCCTGATCGTATGTCCGGTCCAAAAATAACATTGCTCTTATGGGATTAAAACTAACATGGCCGGCAGCCTTGTTGAATTTGACAAACTTAACTGACGACAAACTTTATGAATTGAATCTAATAAACCGTTGCTATGAACATACGTATGGAGTTGTTCAGAACTGAAACGTATGTGTCATGGCTTTCAAAAACATCATAAGCTGTTGAACAAAAAAAAAACTAACTCATTTTTAACATGTGGTACAATATCGTTCGCCCGAGTAGGTTGCAGAATGTCGTTAACTAGAAAAGTTAACCAAAACGTTGTTATTTTTCAGTAAAAGTGAGTGCCCCGATCAATAATGACCAATAATTAATCGATAAACAAAGAATTTAATTAAAGAAATTGTTGAATGTGTGTCTTATCGTCGTCATATCGTATTCCGCTACAGTAGATAACTATATTGATTGCTCGATTCCATGCTAAACAGTATCATGTTTGTTGTCGTATTTTGTGGACTGTCCGCTATGTAGCGTGCCAGGCGTCAGTGGACTGAGCGTGGTTGTCAGATCGCGTCACTGTCACTCCTCGTCCTTTGTAGCAACATCGCACACACGCACCTGCAGAGATAGAGTGCATGTTCCAGACGAGTAATTTTCCCTATACCATGAGCAATATGTGGATAAATGGGCGTAGGCCAGGCTACTCCTCAAAAGACACGCACAGTAGTCGAAACGGAACATAACGTCTAGAGTCGTTCTCCATTCATCGTGATATTTCTTTGTTTCCTGTATTGGGCCCAGCTCGAGGCAAAATTCACAAGGCCCATTCACTGCTCAGCAGTGTACCATTGTTGGCATGATACTAATTTGAGACTGCATTGTTGTTTTGTTTGTGCCGGCGGTGATATACCAAATTATAATCACTTCGTAGGTGTAGACTAATATTACTTATATTTCCATACTTGCATGCGGTATAATATATGTACTGACAAGTTTTGTATCGTTTGATTTTATTTAAACGAGCCACCAAGGAATGTTGAAATCGATTTGATAGTCATTAGATAAAATAAAATATTGAACGTTAGTAAAAACTAATGTTAACTAAATATTTGAATTAACCTGGTAACGTATTTAATCATATACCTCCGAAATGTGTAAATAGTTAGCACGTAAGTTATTGATGTGTTAGGAATCTACGCCCGATAATTGGTACTTTTCAATAAAATTTCATCATATAGGCTACTGTATGATTACTACGTTAGGCTGCATACAAATTACATTCGTAATACAGTATGTATGTATATATATATATATATATATATATATATATATATATATATATATATATATATATATATATATATAATAATTTGTTTATTTATTTATTTTTTATTATTATTATTATTTTTTTTTTTTTTGTATTTTATGTGGTGCATAGGATGGATTGTTATAGCATTAATACGGGGCCCAATGGAAAACAAATTGGTTCTTCTGTGTGCGTAGCCACGGAGAGGAGCGTAGCGTAGACGGGCGTCTACGCAATATGAAAGTAGGCCTACAAAGGAAATTCGTTAGCTTACATTAAATAGTTAAAGAAAATAAAAGTTCAAAATTTAAAAATATTATATGCGATAGGAAGTTCTAATCTCTTTTCGGAATTTCAGTCAATTTTTATTCAATTTCATCAATAGTCTGACCACTGAAATGAAAGGAAAACGCTAAAATGGAAACTCAAATCGTCGCGTAAGAGATTTGTTTATGCCACATGCACTCATATAAGATTGTCTTTTATATTTATACTATGGTCTATCTATATCCTTATATATAATACGCGAAGCCGTTTTTTGTCAACGCAACTCCTCTCTTATTTCTTTATCAATTTTAAAGATAGAGGTCAACAAATTCGCCCCTATTCGTAGTTTTGCAATAAGGTTTCTATTTTTCAATATGTTTACTCTGCAGTGCACAGGAAATCCTCAAAGTACGTTTTTTGGGCATAAGAATAACATGGAGAGGGATTTATTAGGCAACATCTAACAGCTGTTCAAATGTAAACAATGATGTATACGTAATTTTAACAGCTGTTAGAGTGTAAACAATGATCTTTATAATATCGAGAAGGTTAATAGATCCTAATCTTAGTAATACCATTGGGTGTTTTTATTTAAAATGTAAGTAGGTTGAAACTCAAGTGGAATGTGCGAGCTACTAGAAATAGATGTACATACTGTATTATGATTTTACTTAATATAGTTTAACCACTAATATTTGTTATCAAAAGTCGTATGCCGAGGCCGAAGGCTGAGGTGTCACCCTTGATTATATACACCTACAATAGATAAACCATCTAATAGGAATATTTGTGGCAGTAATTTTGTTAGTTAGTGTGGCCCGCAACCACAGCTGTTTTAAACTGCATTACATTTACATGGAGCTACACTAGCGCTCCACAATGGACCACAAAAATAGCTGATATTTTGAGACTCAAAATTTAACATTGGATGGGAAATCTATTTTTGTATAAAATCAATGGTGTCACGGAGCGCAGTAAAGAGCAAGGTTTGCACGCGGAGCGTGCAGGGGTTTTCCCTAGTTTATAAATAATGGGAAATATATTTCAGTATTTCACAGTTGTTAAAAATCATCCACGCAAAAAAAATGAAGGTGAAAAAGAAAAATAAAATGGTGAATTAGATCTTATGATAAAAAGAGTAAAATTAGACATCGTCGTAACGGATCCTTGACCAAACATTACTAATTATAAAAACTCCCCGTACTTTCACACTGCGGTAACGTTATGTCTTCGTGCTTTCTACACTGAAAAATAAATCCACGAAGTTTATTTTTAATATCGTACATGAAATTAGACGTCGGAACACTGTTTGGTAATTATTTATTTATTTTATTGACAACACAGCGATCTTCAAGATACGGGTGGTGAATAAGTGCGACGAGTGTAGTCATTGTTATTAAGGTTGACCGAGTTTTAGAAAAGGATTCAAGGCAACTAAAGCATCTAAAATGTTACGTGGAATCCGAACCACGTAAAAAAGGTTATTACTAATAGTCCACAGTACCCGACTCATAGCAACCGTAGAACCTTACCAACTAACACTCCAGATGTATCTAGTACTGTAAACGTCAATGGCCTCCATCGAGATGCCTCCGCAGATTGAGGACGATTATTTATATATATATATATATTGTACAACAACGACGGACTTCCCAATGTCCTCACGATCCTCTTCGTTGCCGTTTTATTGACGACACTTTCGTCTGTCTGGTTGGCGTAGATGTTAATTGTCTCCGTGTGGCAAGACCGTCCAGACCGGAAACGGCCAGTGTGGCCACTTCTGAAATCGGAAACAGAGAACCCGTGACGAGCCGGACACAGCCTGAGACCGGCCTTGCATTGTCGTATTGTATATGCAGCGAGCGTAGCCGTGAGAGGCCGTTTAATTATTGTGCAACAATTAGCGATTTAGTTTTAATTGGTGGCAACTACACTCGTCCAAGGTGTTCAAGTACAACGACAAGGTCATTCATAACTTACGGAGACATTTCAATACGTCTTCTTTTTTTCTAGTGATTTAAGTATGATGGTTTAATTTTTCAGAGCGTCCTTCTCTAACTAAGCATTAGTCTTTGCTGGATTATATATAGTATTTACATATAGAATATTCGAGAATATTCCAGTAATCGACATGATCTAAATAAATCAGTTGATTTTACTGTATAAATCATTTTTCCATACGTAAACTAAACTATAGTCTATACAGATTGCTTTCTCCGTGCTACACAGTATCACAAGAAAGTTTGTGTGGTTTGTGGAATCCCCTTCGCAGCGTGTCCCCTTGTGTTTGTGGACTGAGCGTGGTTGTCAGACTGTGCCAGTCCACAAAGCCAAAACTGGTAAGCGAACGCCCTTTTGCCACTCTGCTTTCCTTTATCATAACACCGCCACGCGTCAGCCTGAACACGGAGTGCTTATTCCATAAGCACGATTTTTCCTATACCATGAGATATCTGTGTCACTGTGTCAGTATACACTGTATAAGTGGGTTTCAGTCTATGTGGCCTATCAAGATTTATGTTTCCTTAATTCTGGAGCCACATTACGTAAATAATTCCTCAAGGAGATCTTCACATATGTGTTATTTTCTTTATGTGTCCAGCGCATCAAAATAGGTGCAAAACCGATTGGAATCAGTCTTCAAATGCTTGCGTAGGTTTTCTTGACAAATTTATAATTCGCTTGCCATATGGAAAGTGAACAGTTTTAAAATAAAAATCTGTCCACGCTTTTTTTGTTGTCAGCTTTTTTTGTGTATGTGAGTTTCTTGCTTGTTTTAGAGTGGCACAAATAGTAATGTAAAATCAGATCGAGAAGGACGACATGCTAAAATGTTGTTTACGAGGCCAAACACCGATTCATTTATTCGATTACCCGTAGCGGCTTTTTACGAGTTCGACCTCTATAAAGCGATCAAGGTCAAATCAATTTGGGTCGATTAGAAGTGTGCGAGGTGGCCACAACATCCTCTAGATCGAGATTGACTACTCGGTGGGAGCGCCCACTCGGTATAAATCGATTTTTATCTAACAACACTCCAACGGCATACATGTTATTTTACAAACAAAATGAATCGGTCTATATACCAAGTCATCATTTGACTAAGGATCGAGTACGATAAACGAAGAGAATGATGAAACGACTTACGTACTATTGTATGCGACCTCTGTTTCTTCCTTCTCTGTGTAAGGAATCAGAATTAAGTATGTTTATAGTCTATTACGTGTTGTATAATATGTTTTTACTCTGTACTCCGTAACTTGCCACGTTTGGTGGTTTCACTCACTTTCCTTCAGTACTCCTAAAAGTGTTTTACTTTTATGATTTTTTCATGCGACTTAAAGGTTCAGAATTCGACCAAGTTTGTCTGGTGAGTATCAATGATTAATTACTTACGCGTGGGTGACCTGTGTAGTTGGGTTACGAACTTAATAGTTTATCGTATGCTCTGAAAATGATCAATTATTAATAGCCCAATAGCAAAGGACAACTAAAGGATCTATAGTTTTACGTAGATTCCGAACCATTTTGCCCTAATTCATTCCACTTTCGCTTATCCTGCTCACAGGATTGTATTGATCTGTTCAATGTCATAAAATCTGTTGAACTGTGCGAAAAAATATTTACACCCACTTTATTACCGGAGGATTTGTGGTTTCAGGGGACCATTAAAGAAGAATTTTGTAATAAAGACAGGTAGGATTTTATTTTTACATTTACTTTTAATTTAAATTCATTTCGTTATGAAGTTATCGTGTTTACGATTGTTGCGTCACGACGACGGAAAGGGTTTTTTTTAAATTGTTGCTGTATTTGAATCACCAAAACGCAATTTTCAGGAGGTTTATAATACAGTACGTAATAACCTGTCACTTCCTCGAGTACGCGTCGTTCACGACGACGACTACTACAACCGACATGGGGATCGGTACTACTTCCAAAGCACCGAACTACATTATCGGAAAACAAGCCATTACATGCAGGCCGAAAACTATGAAACCTTATACCAACTAACATCCAAAATATCACTGGGTGAAGGTGGAAAGAAAGTTTACGGAACATCCAAGTGGCGAATGGACTGATAATTCTTAACTAACAATTGTATTGGCATTAACCAAGTATTTTTTTTTCTTTTTTTTTTTTAGTTTGCAAATATTGTGTCGCCATTTATACAGTTTTCGTCATGAATCGTAAATAAAGAATCGGTTGATTGATTAGACTGCAGACCAACTAAATTCACGAACTAAAAGACAAATTAAATTTTTTAATGACTGAGATATCTTTGTTTATCTCATTCGTCGCATGTTACATACGATTGTCATTCGGTAAAGTAGTGGCTGTGAGTGGAAATAAAAATCCAGCTTCCTTGTGGTATGCGAGGGACGCCTGGAATGCTGGAACGGAACGTTTCGTGGCTTACCACTCCTCGCGTGCCCCAAGGGCTCTTGGGGGGGGATTTCGACCCATCCACCGGTCCGAGCAGGTGTCAGCAGGCTTCTATATTTCCCATCCCTCAATTCCCAACCCCACTATTAACAGTTTAGTAGGTGTAAACTGATCATTTGTGTGACCTCTGTGTGCCCTTTCGTTGCCTTTGGCGTTTTAATTTACAAAATGGCAACCACTCTCAACCTAGTCTCACGATCATCTAGAACAAAAGATGTGCTATCACTATTGCTCTCAAATTCTCAAATTTTCCATATAATAATTTTGTTAAATATATTAAATGTGTGTTAATTTCGTTTTGTATACATGTATTCAGGATTTAACCTTTGTAGTATAAATCATAAACTCGCAGTGTCGGTGTAGAAGGCAGACTCAACAACGGTGACAGATCCCTTTAACGACCAGCATTAAAATGTAATAAAGGAACATTTCCATTATGTTGTAGTTGATTGTCTAGCAGATAAAAGACGATAAACAGAACAACCGACCAAGTTGCGGCTGTGGGTATGTTATCGGGTTCGTCACGTGACCTTTTACAATATTCCCTGCCCGTGTAATACATTGTGGCAGTTACGCCCCTGTTATAGGGCCAATGTGAATGCAGGGTGTCTCATAAATCACTGCATGAAAGTAAGTATACAGGGTGGAACAAAAATATGGAAACGCTTTCACAACTTTTCTACGACTTCACTGTTAAAAGTGAAATCTTGTACATCATCGTGTATACAAAGAAGACACTTTTTGACGCCATTAGTGACATTTCATCTTTTCAGGGGGTCGGCCCATGAGGAGTTGAACGAAAATCTGTAATGCAAGCCAAGGTCAAGTTTGGTATCAAATTAAAGGTCAATTCAATATAAATTAATTGCGGCAAACCGAACTTCGAAAGGTCTATCCTTTCCAGAGCAGCGATCATTTGAATTTCAAATTTACTATTTTGAAACATTTTTTCTCCGTTATTTAACGATTTTAAGTAAATTATTCTGATGGAAAGTTATATGGAAAATTATACTTTATGGAAAACAATTATTTAAACAATTAAATTATCCATGGAAAAATAACGTTGTTGTGAAAGCGTTTCCATATTTTCTACGCTTTCACAACTACTGTATTTTTCCATAGATAATTTGATAATTACATTTTTTTAGTTATTGTGTTCCATAAAGTATAATTTTCTATATAACTTTCCATCGCAATAATTTACTTAAAATCGTTAAATAACGGAGAAAAAATGTTTCAAAATAGTAAGTTTGAAATTCAAATGATCGCTACTCTGGAAAGGATAGACCTTTCGAAGTTCGGTTTGCCGCAATTAATTTATATTAAATGGACCTTTCATTTGATACCAAACTCGAACTAGGCTTACATTAAAGATGTTCATTCAACTCCATATGGGCCGAACCCCTGAAAAGATGACATGTCGCTAATGGCGTTAAAAGTGTGTTCTTTGTAACCATGATGATGTACAAGATTTCACTTTTACCAGTTAAATTATAGAAAAGTTGTGAAAGCGTTTCCTTATTTTTTTCTACCCTGTTTAGCACAGTTTGAAAAAACTTGCAAACTGAATTATATCTGAGTTTTAACATTTTTCTAAAAATTAACTAACTCTGAACATTCAAGGTAAGCCAGATTTTGGGCTAGAATCAATTTATTTATTAAATAATATACTACTCTTATATTATACAGTATAAAAGATGTTCTCTTCATAGCCATTCGATATACAGGATACCAATATTAATTCATTATCACAAATCAAATGACAAGTTCCGAATTATGGCTGATCATACTTTTTGAAATCTTATTGGAGATAATATCAATATATTAGGTAAATAGTTTTTAACTTGCAAACGATTAATCGGCGTTAATTTTGAAGGGAATATATTTTATCGGAATTTTTTTCTTTTCTAGGTTTATACAATCCTGAACCAGTTCGCTTTTTTTAATTCTCGAGTGGTTCGCATTAAAAAAAAATCTTTTATGTTGAATATTTTCGTACGGAAGTCTAATTTTGCAAGAATAAGAATCGCACCGATTTGATTCGGTTTAACGAAATGTACAGACAACTTAGGGTCCCCCCACCCACCCTGTGTAACACACGTTGTGGGAATACTGCATGTAGAACTTACAGTATAATTAGGATGTCAACAAATTGTTCGGTAGCTAGTTTCACGTCATAGTATACTACAGCCAGGGAAATATCGATAAATATTTTCTATCGATAGTATCGGCCATATCGATATGTTGGTCCGATATATCATCACTAAATATTCACGTTATTCCGTAACCTCAAAATCATCAATATTCGAAAAAGCTCTTTTCAAAATTGCCTCTTACACGTTCAAAACATGCTTTGGAATAATAAAAGTAACTTTATTTAGGTTTTTTTTCAATATGGCATTTTTAAATGTGACAAAAAACGCAAGGTATTAGATTATTTTTTTTTATAATTTATATAATAATTAAACGTATAATTAATGTATTCTTATTTTGATTTATTTGTCATCAACCCCCACAGACTACTGCTTGTTTCGTGTAGATAAATGTATTTAATTTTTACATTCAGTAGGCTATTCTAAATAGTGACAGCAAAACATGACTGTATTTTCGGTCATGACATAAGAGTTAGTGCATGATTTTGAACAGATAAATAATTTACAATTCGATACATCGTTTACTCGATACATCGATATTTTTCTTTCGATATCGTTAGATCGATATGTTGGATAAAATTTGCCATCCAATTACATTAGGCCCCAGTTGACAAGCAAGTTGCCGAGGTCCAACACTGTCAGCTATCACTATTAGATACACTAATCCCATAGCCGTCTTTGCCTCTTTGTGACCCATATGAATATATCGGGATCACTATATAGCTCTCCCTGCAATCGTTTTATTCTCCCAAGTTCATTTTTCATAAGTTGGCTCGTTCATTCTTCTCAAAACTGTTTTGTGTTTTTCGTTGGAATCAAAGCTTGATGTCCTTTTTTTTATAGCGTCCAATGTTTCAAAAACCGCAGAAACTGTGAAAATAAGTTAATTACAATACGTCCTGTAATACTAAGTTTTGCAATTACTAATGCTGCAATGTTCTCTCCAACATGTGCCCAGGGATGGCAAATATTTTCGATATATCGCAACCCAAATATCGATCTATCGATAATACCGAAAGAAAAATATCGATATTCATATATACACAATTGTAAATTAATTATGTTTAATATTATGCACTAACTCTTATGTCATGACTAAAAATATCCTCATTTTTTATGTGACTATTTAGAATAGCCCACTGAATGTAAAAATCAAATACATTTATCAACACGAAACAAGTTGTGGTCTGTGGGGTTGATTGAAAACATTTTAAATAAGGATAGTTATTAATTATTATGTTAATTATAAAAGAATATTGTTTTCCACATTTAAAAATGCCATTAATCTTCTTATAAACAATAAAATTCCACCCACTGGTCTACAATAAAGTACATTTTAGTGCGTTAATCTGACGTAAAACCCTTATTAAGTTACTTTATTATTTCAGTACATGTTTTGTACGCATAAGAGGCGATTTAAATGTGTTTTTTCGAATCGTGATTATTTTGAGGAGAGATAATAACAACGTCAACTTAAGTGATATGATATATCGGGCCAAAATATCGATATGGCCGATATTATCGAATGAAAATATCGATACAATTTTATCGATATATATCAAAGCGCATTTATCATTATTTCCAATATGTCGATACAGTGTTTCCATCCCTACATGAGCCTCGCTAGGGCTCGTATCACCGATGATAACCCTTGTATGAAGGCTAGCTGGCTGTATGTAGCCTCGCCCAGCCGACATTCCAGGCCTGCCCACCCGCCCGCCCATACTGCCCCTCTGACTCACTCGCGGACCGGTTCTCACACAGCCACTTTAAAATTTAAATACCCGACGGGACTGGATAATTGCCTATTGTCAGGATTGTATGTAATCCTTCTGCCGTCTCTTGTACCAGTATTGTCACCCGACCCGACATCGGCTACCCACATTTTGGCCTGCTGCCGTCAGTTACGCACTGCTGATAAATACAAAAAAATAATTGGCCAATTAGTAAATGTGGAAGGCTAGAAAGAAGAATGTTATCGATAAAATATGATGACGTTAGTAAATAAATGGTTCCAAAGAATTCTCACAAACTTTCACCCATATTAAACACTAAAAAATCAAAACTTTGAAATTACCAGTTTGATTCCCAAATGTTTTTTCCATAACCAAAAAACTAGCAAAGTTAGACACATGTGGTTTTTACTCAAATATTTTAAATTGTAATTCACATCTGTAAGCCGTTTTTGAGGAAATTACATTTTTTAATGTTTTTTGGCCATAAAAATTTAAAAAAAGCATTTCAAAGCAGTGAAAACTGGTCTTGAGATATTGGTTAAATACACCTACATACCAAATTTCATAAAAATTGATCCATTCTTTTGGTATTCAGGGAACTGCACATACACACGGACAGACACCAATATTTTTTTTCGAAAAACCTACTTTTTTGGGTTCAGGGGACCCTAAAATGGATTTTTAGAGTAAGTTGTAAAAAATTATTTTTGGACAATCACAATAATTCCTCTATGCTAACGCATGTGAGAGAAAGTAAAAAAGAGTTAGCTTTCTGTTTATCAAACTCGAGACGGTTGAAAAGTACAGAAAAGACGCTATTGGGAAATATTTTTCTTTTATTGACTGGACTAACTGTCCGCTTTTATGGAGTTCGGTGAAATTAGTTCATGTTAGGTTTTCACAGATAGCGCCAGCAGTCTCACTCTATATCTCTTAGTATAGAGTGCTAACTGTAGGGGCCTATGCCAAACAGTTGTCCGAGTTATTATTTGAAACTAATCACCGTTATATAGCAAAACAGGTAACCGTTAACTGGGTTTCAGATAGGCACATGCCTTCATGTGCAAGAGATCTATCAGATAACAATGCCATAAAAGTGCAGTAAAATTTTAATTTATAGATCATTTTATGACTCTGACTAATACACGGCCCATGAGTCATTTATGAGACCGCGCAATCAAATTATCCATAGTGAGGATTGAGGAGAAAATCTACATAAAAATGAGGAATGAGTGAATGTAAAATAATAATAGTAGAATTTGCCAAATATTTTAGGGAATGACAAATGTTTATTTAAAAATAACATCGTAGTCTACTGATTTAAGTAGGTACTGTAATGTACTGCATATGAAATGCTAACTAAATATTAAAGAACTACATTATGTCTAAGGGTATTATTAAAAGCCGACCTACGACGAAGATCCCAGAGAATGAACAATCCAAGAGACGATCGTGAAGAATAAAGAACATAATATCAAAGAAACCGCGAAAGTATACAAACATTAAAAATAATCGTAACTGTATTTTACGGAGTCAAGGTTATGTCACACATAAGACGTAAATTTATAATGTACGACGTGTTAAACAGAGTTTCGTCAATAACTCCATCACGTAAACAATATGGGACGAAGCCGTAACAGAAACATGTTGTTTTGGTGGCTCGGGTTGTGAACTGGCTCAGAGGGTGATGAGAGATCGTGTCCGTTGTATCAAGGAAGCCGCCCGCCTACACTGCCACAGCAAGAATGCCGAACACAAGGGATGTGCGCTATTCTTGTTGGCAGTACAATGCCGCGTAAACAAGGAAGTGCGTGGGGGTAAATATAGCCACAAACCGTTATACGGTCGGTGAAAGGGAAGGGGGAGAGGTTCGTTTATAGCTAGGGTTGCCATACGTCCGTATTTTGTACGTACGGACGGTTTGTATTTTAAGCCCGCCACACACCGCCGAACCGAGCGTCGTGGCGAGCATCTGGACGAGCAGAGCCCCGAACCATCATCAGTTGTCGGTTTACCCCCGACGCATCATAGGGATGTTATGGCTCGGCGCTCGGTAGTGTGTGGCAGGTTCGTAACATCGTACCGTAGCACCAAAAATCAGTGCCTCAAGTAGAGTTCTGGCAAAAGTCTCACGCTACATCTAGCATATGGTTTACTGTCAGTCTGTCTTGTTTGATAGTCTATTTGATATAACTGTAGTTGTTTAGTGTAGTGTAAGTTTAGTGTAGTTTAATAATGTTATTGTGATTGTTATAAGTTAAGTGTAGTTGTAAAAGTTCGGTATGAGGTGTCATTTTAAACGTTATCATATTGCGCATTGGGTTTGCTTGTGATATTTTGAATACAAGCGCTTAGTTTTGAAGAATTAGGTTTTCGCCAAGCAATGTCAATGCGTAATTTCATTCTTAGTCAAATGCAATTTGTTTGGAAAATTCGGTTTTAAAATAAGTATTATTGCAGAGAAAAGGAAACAGAGATCGCATTCTCATGGACGCAGCGAACGCCTCAGCGGCAGTCATAAATTTATTCCAACTAATCTACATATTTATACATTTGTAATAATAATTGCTACGTTTATCCTTGAGAATTTTAAGGGAATAAGGGGAGTGACTGACAAGGTACTGGCCCCGCCACGTTTATGGAAAACTGGAGAAATGACTACTCCATACATTATTGGATGCGACCTCTGTTTCTGTCTTCTCTGTGGTGTAACAGACTATCGACCAAACTGTCACTTGGGTGATGGGAAAATGCATAAGGCTCGTTTAGTAGAGGGAGTACAACTAATAGCTGATTAACCACGTCTGTAAAATTCAGGCTCAAATAACTAAACTGGTTTCATCCTTTTCAGTAAATCGTTTCATAACTAGAGCAATACATACGTATATGTACGCCTGATGTTCAAGTAACGGTTGTGAGTCCAGCGATAACCTTCCATGATAATGGAAGAACCCTTGGTAATTTTGCGCATGCGCAAGAAAACGTTGGCTGCATTTCTAAAAATTTACTTTCGCTAGACACGCGTGGCATGGAATACAAATGTGGCACGCATCAGTAACAAACAGCTGCTTTTTACTAACAAGTAGCTACAAAATTAGCATAATACGTGTTTTAGAGATTCATTCTTGAATCTCTCTGGTCTGAGGATGTTGAACGTGGTTCTCCAAAATAAATTTCCATAATATTTGTACATTTTATACTTATATTGTAACAAATTTGCTTTTATGACGTCATTCAGTTGTTTTTTAGTTTTAAAATGGATTACCAACGCAATGAACCATCTTGTGGTCTGCTCTTTATTATGTCATTGCGCACTCGTCCCTCTTTAGGACTAGGTGGAAATGGTATTTTAGTTTCAATTTAATTTGTTAATTTTAAGCTGCGTTTTATTAATGTATAGTTGGACAACAGTCGCTCTTGTATGAACGCTATTTAGCCATACTGGAGCACTGCATTCAGCAGCTTAATAAACCAGAGACAAAGTAGTTGTATGCAGGACGTGTGCGTTGGTTCCCCAAGTTAGTACAGCAATATGATGTACTACATTTGCCCTGATTTTCATTTTGGCTGCTAGTTCTTTGAAGATGGCTTTAAACGTCAGCGATCGATCTAACGCGACTCCCAGATACTGTGGGTAGTCATTGTGATGGAGTTTTATGTTCAATTCTCGAATAGCTAATCGGTTACCTAGTTGGAAGCAGGCTACTTCGGTTTTTGATGAGTTAGGGTTTAGCATCCTTGTTCTTAAATATTCTTCGAGGGCTGCAAGGTCACTTGTGAGTGTTTCTTCATTAGATCTGAAGTTCTTTTGTTGATAAGCTAAAGCAATATCATTTGCATATATAAAATTTCTTGACTTTGTGATTGGGATTTTGTTGGTATACATGTTGAACAAAATTGGAGCAAGTACAGACCCTTGTGGCAGACCATCCTTCAGCTCTCTATAAAAGAGCTTACCTCACGACCGAGATAAACTGAGGTCTGGCACTAACATAGAGCACAGAATAAGAATTCTTATTCCAAAAGTCGCAAAAGTAAGGGGCAAAAAAGGATGTAAAACTTGAACAACAATCATTTGCTCCACACTGTGCCATAACACTAAGTGTGCTATTTATATAGTCTTATTTAGTCGTGTTAATATTTACTATATGAATAGTACGTTGGGCGTGACCTAATGGCATTTTTAGAACTGGAGAATTGTAATACAATTCAGCCGCATAATGTACATGTAAATATCCTCAACTATAAATAGTGCATCCACCAAAGGCAGAAGAACGTAAAGAAGTGTATCTCTTGACAAGAGCACAAAGACCGTCAGGTCAGATTAACATGTAACGGTGTGTTGGTTGACACCGACATGCATACACATGAAGGGACAGCCTCCGGCATCTTGGGAACGTGACGCTCATCTGCGAAACTGTGTACGCCGATTGGCGTTATAGGTAGTGGAACTAACAGATTATGAGTTGGAACAGATTCTGAGTTGGAGGGTTGATTGAACTAACAGATTCTGAGTTGGCTGGTTGATTGGAACAGATTCTGACTTGGAGGGTTAATTGAATAACAGATTCTGAGTTGAAGCGTTGATTGGAACTATCAGATTTTTAGTTTAAGGATTGAATGGAACTAACAGATTCTGAGTTGGATCGTTGATTGGAACTAACAGATTCTGAGTTGGAGAGTTATGATTGGAAGAGATTATGAGTTACAGGGTCGATTGGAACAGATTCTGAGTTGGAGGGTTGATTGGAACAGATTATGATTTGGAGAGTTAATTGGATCAGATTCTGAGTTGAAGGGCTGATTGGAAGAGATTATGACTTGTAGAGTTCATTAGAACAGCTTCTGAGTTGAAGGGCTGATTGAAACAGATTATGAATTGTAGAGTTCATTGGAACAGATTCTGAGTTCAAGGGCTGATTGGTAAAGATTATGAGTTGGAGGGTCGATTGGAACAGATTATGAGATTGAGAGTTCATTGGAACAGATTCTGAGTTGAAGGGCTGATTGGAAAAGATTATGAGTTTGAGGGTTGATTGAAACAGATTATGAATTGGAGGGTCGATTGGAACAGATTCTGAGTTAGACGGTCGATTGGAACAGATTCTGAGTTAGAGGGTTGATTGGAACATTTTCTGAGTTATAGGGTTGGTTAGGTAAAATAAACTACAACGTATGTAACCGCCCCTTCAAACAGTATTCGGTAATAGAATAACAACAGCGTTTAGTCTATAGGCCTACAACTAATTACGTTTGATTTTAATTTTACTAGTAGTATGGGATATTTTAGATTATATGTCATGTTATGAAACACAATTTATAGGAACTAATGCATTGATAAAATTACATTGCATTGATTAGAATAATTGCATTTATGAGTTGGAACAGATTCTGAGTTGGAGGGTTGATTGAACTAACAGATTCTGAGTTGGCTGGTTGATTGGAACAGATTCTGACTTGGAGGGTTAATTGCATTGATATACAGTTCCATTCAGTATATAAAACAACTCTACAGGACACGTTACCTAGACGTGGTCCAAACTATTTGCCTGATTTCCATGTTTAAACACGAATTCTATGTGAATGTACTATATGCATTAGATTTCCGATCACGTAACCTAACCAATCTAAAGTTTGCTGGCAACCGAAGAGATCCCAGGTATGTTGTAATAAAACAATGCTATTTACAACACAAGGCCTTCCTATTCGAGCACTATTTTTATTCATAACTATCATCATAATATAATAAAGACACGCGTTATCGACTATTGTATTCGTTGTAAGATTCGGTTCTGTTCGCGAGAGCTACAGTAGGAAAGCGAAGCAGCTGTTATTGCATGCACGAGGCGACAAGCTCTGTCGAGCAGCTGTGAACACAGTGACGTCATCTCAAAACCGACATGACGAATGTGCAAGGCCGACACGGTTGTAACTGCTCGTGGCACAAAATGGTGACATGTCGTTAATGTATACCGAGTGGTATATAGCAGACTTACCTCGAAGTGTATTCGCCATCCAAGCCCTCTTTGACCGGTTGCACATAATATAATCATGTTCGATATAAATTTACATACAATTCGTGTTTAATGTACAAATAGATCTACTTATATCAAAGGTGAGCGTAGGATTCGTGGTACATTTTAATTATTGAAATATATCTTTTATTTGGTTAAAGTAAAGATCGTCTTATTTTACCAGGCGAAGTTATATCTAAGAAGCCCTCTCTAACTCTTCACCTAGGAACCAACTGCTTAACAGTAACTGACTGTTTACGTCATGTGAAAATTCGAATTATCACTGGACAATTGAAAATCGAAATCATCCATGAAGGTATTACAGAGGATGATGATGATGAATTACGACGCAAGATATACATGAAGAACTTATATCTTGCGTCGTAACTATGACTGTCGTTCAAACGTATTGAAATTATTGTAAAAATTAGCTATACAAATAAAGAGATGGCAAAGTTAAAATATTCTCCCACTGACGTGACTTCTAAATCTCTTACTCGGCTTGAGGTCTAAAGATTCCCTAAATCCCTAATGTTCCTTTTTTTTTAACTAGACCATCATTATTCGGGTCCAAAGCATTCTCATAAACAAAAAATAGAATTGGACTCAATATGCATCCTTGTGGCACCCCAGATGTTGCTTTGTAGCTTCATTTCTATATATAGTAATGAATCTGAAAAGGATGATGCTTTTGAGAAAAGGGCTGACAGTCACAAGCTTTATTTTATTTAATAGAAGTACGTATATGGTCTGATCTACTTTAATTATGTATCAACTCATAAAATATACGACTATTTATATGTTCGTGAGTGATAAAATATAATATTATGATCAAGCGTTCAGTTTGCTGATAGGGAAGTAAATAAGTAGAATATAACGTTTAAGCTTTCTTGGCTCTTAAATTCATATTCTACATCGTTGTAGGTATTTATGATTGTCTGCCCCTTGGATCGTGGTTTAATGTTTATTTATGTGTTGTTTCTCAGAACGTGTACACGAGTCTCTTCCTCAAATGTTACCTCTCCTTTAAGGGAAACCAGCAAAGACCTGGAGTAGGTTATGCTGAGGCCGATGCTCGTCCTTGGTCCACTTGTGAAGCCGCGCCACTCTCGTCACATGTACAGCGATCACTTGTGTGGAGGCAAGTTGCCGCGTCACCGGGGCCTTGACATGTAATGTACATTCCTCATTGTTGTCGTCCTGCTGTCATCGCCACGTCCGAACGGCCAAGGGATGGGCGCCTCGTGCTACTGTCACGCTACTCTATCGTCTGTCCTGCACTGATAGATTGTCATGGGATGACGTCGATGTTTCACAAGGACAAGTCTTCGATATTCCATTTTTTTCACAGGTAAGACGCCTTCAATTCGTCTGTCAAATTAGAAAACGGAATAGCTTGACGAGAACTACCTATGAAAGCAGATCTGCATCTAATTTTGCCTGCAGGTGCCAAAAGTGTCTGCCGCACACCTTTTTTGCTTGTACCAGTGATGGATTGACGTGGTCAACGTATGATAAGGTGATGTACCTCTTAGTTCGGTACTCAGGCGTTAATGTCTCTCGCTGTATACCACGTTTTTCTTGTGACGGTGACGGATTGACGTGGTCGACGTATGATAAGGTGATCTACCTCTTAGTTCGGTACTCAGGCGTCAATTTCTCTCGATTATACCTCGTTTTACTTGTGTCGATGATGGATTGACGTGATAGACGTATGATAAGGTGATCTGCCTCTTATTTTGGTCCTCAGGAGTCAATTTGTTTCCGCGTAATCCTCGTTTTGCTTGTGGCGGTGATGGCTTGACGTGATCGAAGTATGGTATGGCGATCTGTTACTTCATTTGATCCTCAGATGTCAATTTATCTCCGCGTATTCCTCGTTTTGCTTGTGGTGGTGATGGCTTGACGTGATCGAAGTATTGTATGGAGATCTGTTACTTCATTTGATCCTCAGATGTCAATTTATCTCCGCGTATTCCTCGTTTTGCTTGTGGTGGTGATAGCTTGACGTGATCGAAGTATGGCAAGGTGATCTGCCTCAGGCGTTAAATTGTCTCGCCGTATACCTTGTTTTCATGTAGTGTTGATATCTTGGTATGATATCTTCTACAAGCTATTCCCCAATCCCCATCATGATTTGATCCTATGGATAACAAAGTCTCTCATCTTCAAGCTACTGTATCTTCTTCAGTTTATAGTCCCCTACTTTAATACAAATCTTCACTACTCGTTTCACAATAGAGCATAGAATGATTCATCTTAATAAGTTACCAATTTAATATTACGGTATTCCTATTTGATATTTACCGTTATTGTATTTAAAAAGAATAAAGCACAACGTAACTTCACTCTTGCTTAGCATCCTCATCCACTGACCAGCCACGCCCGCAAGTTATGCTCTGATAACCAAGTCCTCCTTTACTACAGTCGCCGGGGTCATCCCTCCATTGTACTCGGCAGTGCCAGACGCAAAATGGATCTGTTCGCTCTTTGTCGTCACCTCCTCAATCCAATCTTATCCTACGCTGAAATCCCTAAACAGCCGCAGCTCCCCTGCTGAACTTCCTTGTGTAGAGAAATAGTTAGTAACCTTGTAGCTCAGTTAGTAACCTTGTCTTTCGGAACATCTTTCTCACTCCGCACACTTGTATGGAGAAGTTGCCGCATCACTGAGGCCTTGACACATACATTCTTCATTGCGTTTGTCTTTAAAAAATCCCGATGTGTAACCTTAATCACCTACTGAACAACAGTAAATGTCTGTTAAAAGTTATATTTGTTATTTAAATCTCATTAATTATTTCGCGTTTGGAATCATTTTCCTTGTAGTGTCTAATGTCAAATACTGCAGTGTAATGTCAAATTGTTCGCTGATTAGGGGTGACTGGAAGGAGGGATAAACAACCCTGCTGTAGTGCGTGTGTGATAGTAAGAGTGTACAATCCACTAGCAGCCATAGCTGAAGAAACCGAATACTGCAGAGAATACCGTTCGCCGTTCTGTGGACTGGCACAGTCTGACAACTGCGCTCAGTCCACAATCGCTCGCCGCGCTGCATAGTAGACAGTCCACAAATTACAAAAATCGTCGTAACATTGTATGGTGTAGGAGCGAATGATCTATATAGTGTACTTAGTTATTTAAGTACGTTATGATTTTATAAGTGGGCAATTGTAAGTTGATCTCTTATTGTATTGCCGATTGTGATCAAAATACAGCTTGGTTATTATCAGATTTAAAAAAATGATAATTCGTGTTTTCATTTATTTATAGTGTTTTTACATGATTTAAGTTTTGGTTCCGCTATCAGTTATTGTCAATTTAAATGTTTTCTCATAGCTATCGTAATGAACACTGATTGAAGAATGTGCTGTTGTATACGTGTAAGCAGAGCCGGATTTTCCAATAGGCTTGGTAGGCCCGAGCCTATGGGCGCAAGATCCTAGGGGGCGTACGGCCGAGATAAAAAAAATAAAAAATATCTAGAAATAAAAATAAATAGCTATAACTTAATATATTTTTTTAATTGATTAAATAATTTCAAAAAGCATTCTGATTTTTTTAAGAAACAATAATCGAACA
Organism: Stictocephala bisonia; assembly: GCA_035578905.1. Taxonomy (NCBI): domain Eukaryota; kingdom Metazoa; phylum Arthropoda; class Insecta; order Hemiptera; family Membracidae; genus Stictocephala; species Stictocephala bisonia. The sequence continues at coordinate 79,058 of JAQJVL010001049.1, forward strand.
AATAATGGTTGGTAAAGTCAATGAATACACACTCTATAGAGTGTTTATTCATTGGTAAACTATTTTACAACATTATGCATCAACTTCGTTACAACATTGATCTCAAACATGGGAGTACTGGCTGTAGGGATGTCGTCGAGCGGTACGCATCGTATTGACACTGCCAGCCCTATGCAACTCCCATGTTCCATGTTCCTCGTATAGAGGAGGGTAGCCGTTAGTGACGTCAAATAACTACAGATTGCTCCGTGATTCCTCGTGGCGCTGGCTGTCGTCATTCTTCTGATTTTTCCGATTCATTCTCTCCTCTAACATTAAATAAACACACTTTTTGTGTCACGTCATCAAAATACCTAATGTAAGCTGTCTTCCTGAGATTAAACCTATTTTATATTGTATTATAGTTTTTTTTTTTTCCAAAAGACTAAATTGAACAAAACCAAATTTATAAACCAATCTTTTGTTAATACATTAACGTTATTTTGTTTAGCCCAGAAGCAAGAAAATTCCTTAAAATCCATGCAATAAAAAAATTACATCGTGGATTGGTGTTTAAGCAATGAACATATAGGTCTGATATAATGTTTTAATAAATGTTTTTGGGAAAGTAATTTTAAACAGACTATTGGGCCTAAGAGTGCCAAAATTCTAAATCCGGCCCTGCGTGTAAGGCTGCACTGTGTTTGTCGCGTGTATGCCAAACATACACTGTCGCGGCTGCACTGTCGCGTGTATGCCACTTGTGTTGGTACTGTCAGTGTATTGAGCAATGGTGCCGTGGAGTGGGCGTGTGTGAAGGGGGACGACGGGTATAAAGTTCAAAGTCACCTACTTCCACACTGAACAAATATCTTGTCATTAGCATGTATGGACAGCTGCGACGTCCGCATTGGAATGGATGGGACCACTACAATGTGTATGTTGCAATGTGTACAATATGTCATAACATGATAAGTAGTTGTCATCTGACTCACGCCAAGCCGGATAACACTTGGAAATCTTATTATTTACATGGATATGTATGTACAACTTTGTGAAATAATCAATCGCGTTTACTCTCATTTTCTTAAAATTATTTTTAGTTCTTCGCTTGCTAGTTCGCGTGACCTACAGGCATAAGAGTGAACTTTATTCAACGCGTTAAGTACAGTAAATCCTCGATTTTACGGACCCTGATTTAACGGACTTCGGATTTAACGGACAGCTTACAGCTGTTTTACAGTATCTAAATTACTATATACCACGTACTAAAGAAATTGTTAAACACCGGTTTTATTTATAAAAGGCGTAGGTCTGACTTAACGGACAATCGGCTTTAACGGCCTGTCCCATACAGTCCGTTAAATTGAGGGTTCACTGTACCGACCGTTAGCTCAGTAGGGGATTCGAACCTTGGAAATGGACTCTACAGTCCGAAGCTTGAGCCACTGAGCTACCATGCTGGAAAATTAAAACGAATATTTAGATTAAAATCATGTTCTCTGGTAGGCTAAATAATGTAAATCTGATTAACTTTCTTACTTATACATATAGGGTAAAGAACTTTTACAGTACTTCATTTCCTTTGAATTTCAAATAAGCAACCTTCCACAACATACGGTATTCAAAATGAGCTGCTTGAATTAGGTTAGTTACTAGTTGTATAAATATAAATGTGCCTACGTCTTATAGTGGTTTCTTATCATAATATTAATTGTGCGATTAATCAAAGTAACGGGGACTAGAACACCTTCTTAGTTCGTGATATTTAACTATCTCTGGGAACCAATTTAATACGTGTGTGAAAGTACACTTGTTATTAACGTGTGTTAATGGAGTGCAGTATATTGTATTGACGTGTTTATCGGCGCCAAGCAAGTGCGTCGATAAAATGTCAAGGGGACGTCCGCCAACGCCAGTCGTTAACGGCATTCCGACGGTTGTTGCAGTAGAATTGTCCATTTATACTGTTCTTCATTTAAGTAAACGTATAGTCGTCTTTATTATAGGCTAATCGCCAAGTGATGGGAGCATGTTATCACTGCGGTTGGTCACTTATATGGAAACTCGCTACGTGCCAGGAGATAGCTTTTTACACCAATTAGTTGGTAGCGTAGTTGGTTGAAGCTCAGCTTCATAAGCTAAAGGTTTTCAGTTCGATCCCAATTAGAGTTATGAAAGATTTTGAAAGGGATCAGCTGATAAACACCAGCTGTTTATTTGTTATCGAGATTTTAATTAATTAATTAATAACACCTTTAAGGAAAGTCGGACTGTTTGTAACAGAGACTAAATTCACTTAAACACTGTACGGCATGTTACTAACGCCTATATAGACTTATGGTGTTCAACTTTGGGGTGCTGTTGGTTAATCTAGTTTTGAAATTCTCCAACGTTTTCAACCTAAGACATTGAGAAATATTATTAGTGCTCTTTGGTTTGTGTAAAATAACACCATTCATAAGGAACTAAATATCCCGACAGTGAAGGAGGACACTTCCCGACAGTTTCATAAAAAAACTAAATTCTCACGTTAACAACCTAGCAGTCAACCTTTCAGACAATTCAGAACAGGCCTCAAGACTGAAGAGACCGAATATTCTGGACCTCCAGTTTAGATTTGGATAACGATTACTACATTGTGTATGTTAACATGAAGTAGCATCACTAGATGGATTCTTCTTAATATCAATAACTTTGATTAAATATATTTTACTTCTTGTTATATACCTATAACAGATTGTAAAAATAAATGATGTTATAAAAAAAAACGTACACTCTCTTATTAAAAATACATATGTGCCCATAACTTAACAAGAAGGTAAAACACAAGTTATTATCCTGGCGTATGACAATGCTAATTACGTTTTTTGACATTTACACGTTCTAAAATATTCAAACAATATTTTATTTGATTTCTCTTAATTTTAAGTAGCGTATGTAGTTAAACGTAATATACCTGTCAACAAGTTTATCTTAGCAACACAGAAAAACTGAAAATGTAAGCGATAACCATAAAAATAACAGGCAAAAACTTGTGTTAAGTAATGGGTGAGCTTGTCTTTGAGCCCAATTTAGAGATAGCGCAAGATCGAATCTTGGAATTTTTTCTAAGTAATGTATCTCTTGTACTGAACTCTGTTTGAATAAGCTATCTGCATATATGTATCGTCTATCTATAGTGTAAGGGGAATGGATAGAGTAAGCAGTTCGACCTCTTATCCAAAAACGTGTTGTATATATAAATCAGTTACTCTGTTGTTGGCCGCACTTGACACATGTGGTCCCTCCCCCTCCTCCAGGAATGTAACGGCAGTTCCATCAGCCAGTATGATGAGATTCTATAGTTCAGATCGCACTCATGGCCTACTCTGGTTACACAACTACACTGGTATTACTGTTAATAAGGAAGTGCTCACACTTCAGTCGTCGATAAGTGTCTAGGGGTGGATGTTGGTTGAGCCACGACTTCGACCAACATATGGTACACATGTGGGGTTGTGTATGTTCAAACTGCTCCTCTTCTAAGCTAATTGGAGACAACGGCAAAGTGGAAAACCCAAAAACCAATAATTCAAAACATTAAGCAATTATTCAAGAATTTGTCAAAATTTAAAGCGTTAAAATCGGCAAATCAACATGCCCCCCCCCCCACAAATCAACATGTCTCCCCCACAAATCAAGAGAACGTCTATTAATATACGAACTTATCTAAAGATTAACAGTTTGTTTAATTCTACAAAATGTATTTCTCAATCCTTTCTTTAATGTTGGTCATAGTTTCAGTGAGAGTTAGCCTGTTGCATTAAATTAAATAGGCTTAAATAAGTCTGTCGAAACTTTTTTACGTCTTTCATATAGATTCTACTGTTGCCATAAAGACTGGATTTCGTCAAAAAAATTAATTAAAATGTCTGAATGGTCTTTATAGATTGTTCTAGAGCAGGATGCACATTTCTGAACTATCTTTACAAATTGTTCTAGGTCAGGATGCACATTTCTGAACTATCCTTACAAATTGTCCTAGAGCAGGATGCACATTTCTGAACTATCCTTACAAATTGTTCTAGAGCAGGATGCACATTTCTGAACTATCTTTACAAATTGTTCTAGGTCAGGATGCACATTTCTGAACTATCCTTACAAATTGTCCTAGAGCAGGATGCACATTTTGAATAGTTTTTACAAATTGTTCTAGAACGTGATGAACATTTCTGAACGGTCTTTACGAATTTTTTTCTAGAGCAGGATGCACTTTTATGAATAGTCTTTTCAAATTGTTCTAGAGCATGATGAACATTTCTAAACTATCCTTACAAATTGTTCTAGAGCAGGATGCACATTTCTGAACTATCTTTACAAATTGTTCTAGGTCAGGATGCACATTTCTGAACTATCCTTACAAATTGTCCTAGAGCAGGATGCACATTTTGAATAGTTTTTACAAATTGTTCTAGAACGTGATGAACATTTCTGAACGGTCTTTACGAATTTTTTTCTAGAGCAGGATGCACTTTTATGAATAGTCTTTTCAAATTGTTCTAGAGCATGATGAACATTTCTAAATGGTCTTTATAAATTGTCTTAGAGCAGGATGCACATTTTGAATAGTTTTTACAAATTGTTCTAGAACGTGATGAACATTTCTTAACGGTCTTTACGAATTTTTTTCTAGAGCAGGATGCACTTTTCTGAATAGTCTTTTCAAATTGTTCTAGAGCATGATGAACATTTCTAAATGGCCTTTATAAATTTTTCTAGAGCAGCATTAACATTACAAAATAGTTTATTCACATTGATTATGTATTAATAGTGTTGGTGGCAGGGATTATGTAACAAGGCTATGTCCTTTCCTAGCTGAATTGCAGTAAACAGTAAACAGTAGTCATAGCCTACTTTTTAAGTTTTAACGCTGTGTCGATTGATGGTTATTTAAGATGTGAAAATGGAGTGAATATTAGCTGTGTTCAAAAATCCTAAATTTTAAGTAGATAAAAATAATAAAATGAAGCTAAAAGAAAGAAATCAAACTGTTTTAGTTTTTGAACAGTTTAATGGACCTATACAAATCAACTTGTAACTACAGCGTCTAGTTTTCACAGAGTATTGTAACATATATTTGAACGTTTGTGTGTCAAACTTACTTATTTATAATAGCTTTAACTAGGCTATACATCATTAGCCTTCATCGAATTGATTAATAAGGTTATAATTTACTGTAAAAGGATTTATGTAACTTGATTTATTTTTGCGTGCAAATAAAATGAGCAATTCTGATTGCATACAGACTATTACAGGTAATGTTTCAACATTGCAATGCTGTAAATCGAATCAATAGCTAATCTTATCATTTTCTCGTACTATTTTAGACTGTGAGTGAGAAAAAAACTGTAATACCAACTAGTTGGCAACAAGTTTTCGAAAGTTCGTCAACATTTGGTTAAATCTTATCGTCAAAGAACTTCTGTACTGATTTAAGAATGCACGAAACAACATAAGGAATAACTATAGATCGTTGACTAAATGTTGCGTCAGTGTTTACATTAGTTAATATAAACAATTTCAAATGTTAAAGCATGCGGAGGAAAATTAGCAAGCTTGGAACGTACACGCCATTCTTTTATTTATTTTTATTTATTTATTTATTTATTCATAAGACGCCGATCGTCAAGATATGGGCGAATATGGATTTCGAATGAGTGTGATGAGTGTAGATGAGCGAATGTAGTCATTGTTACAAACTAAGGCCGACTTATTCCTTAGAAAGTGTCATTACGTTTTGTATAATGCACCCACCATTGGCGCCGGCCGAGGCCCGTTTCGCAATATGTCTACTTATATCGTTAGCATCGAACAGCTATTAATAAAGTATTTATTTTTAAATATTAAATACTGACGTAGGTTTTAAGTAATTTCGGAAGATAACTGAACAATAATCTTATAATAATTTAAAACTGCTATGTTTACAAACTAATATAAAACTACTAAACTGTCGATTGGTACAGTTATAAACTTAGGATAAAATACCAGAAGTTTAATGTGGTCTAAGTGCCTATATTGTAAACTTAACCGTTACTGTTAGTTATAATATAATGTATTATATTGTAGTAATTTGGGATGATTTTGTACAATTAAACCTTTATATCCCGAGCTACGTCTGGTGAATGGATGAATCCAGTGAGATCTGAGGTAAATTGAAATCGGTCGAACCGTTATAAAGTTATTTTGTAACAAAAAAACATACAGGCTACTTAGCCAGTACGTATGCAACACTGGATTATCACTCTTTTTTTTAGTTTTAGTTTTTTTTTTAGCAGTAACATGTATCTGAATGAGGGGGTAACTGAGGGGGGGGGGGGTGAAGACGAGACAAGGGAGACGTGAGACCAGTGAAATTGCAAGTAATCTAGTAAAATAAATTGTATAATGGTACATCATTTTTTTGTGATAGAAATATATTTTGATTTCAATTTCATACTTTTTTTCATATGCCCAAATATTCAACACAATTTACTGTATAATGGGAGGGGGCGTGGGGGACTTTCATTTCTACAGGAGGGGGTGGTGTATAAAAGAATTCGGAAACTCCTGATATAAATTAATGAGGTCTGTCTGGTAGTGTATGTAAAACCAACGGTAATACACTTTACAATTTCAACGGGGGGGGGGGGGGGAATGCCAAGACGAATCGTGTGTTCCTAAGACCAAAGTTATATTTTTTTTAATCCAGCAAAATCACAGCTCCAATTGAGAAGTCCTGTATAGCGTTTGTCCATTATTCGATTTGGACGATTTTAATGTTGCAACGTCATAGAAAAAAATGCTTAATGTTGATTGCTTATTAGTGTTTCAATGATTTGTTGATGGTTTTGTCTGAACAGTACAAGTAAACGTCACACAACACAAATTTATTACAATATGAGCACAAAATGCACAAATATATTATAATACAAGTACAAAATGAACAAATATTATGGTGATCGATTACGGTGAACCACGCTCACCTTCCTCAGACCAGAGGGATTCACAAAAGATGGCCTTTCTTTTGTGAATCCCTCTGGTCTGAGGAAGGTGAGCGTGGTTCACCGAAATCGATCACCATAATATTTGTGCATTTTGTACTTGTATTATAATATATTTGTGCATTTTGTGCTTATATTATAATAAATTTGTGTTGTGTGACGTTATTTGTACTGTAAATATACCAACACGTATTAGGTTAATTAAAAACCTATTTGTTTTGTCTGAACTATTTTTTTTTTTTTAATTAGAACATTTTCTCTACCTTTGTTACAAACAGCCAAAATAAAAGAAGAAAGTACGCTAAGCAATCAACATTTTCCATTACAACAACTACAGAACTATGTATAAAACATAAGTTTACCGGAAAATACGTAAAATAAATGCTTAACCGTTTAACGTTGGTCTTATGTGGGACGATTTACCAAAAATGTCCTTGTTCCGCTGAAGGACATCATCCTCTCTATTATCGATGTAAGCTGCAAAATTACAATAGGTACTAAGTTACTTTGCATTCAAACTAAAGATCGTTTTTTGTTCCAGGCTTCTATGGACTTGCCTCCGGACAAGGCCAAAGTTCTGAAGCAGTACGACGACGAGAAGAAGTGGGATATCATCTGTGATCAGGTAAGTCGACTCGTTAACTGACATAATATTGGGTTTGGTTACTATTAACTTGTTTTGCTCATCATATATGTTTTATGCTATACAAAATTGGGGTTAGGAATGAATTCAAATATAAGAGTTATATAAAAATTAGTAAAGTAAGTTTGAAACCAACATCTTGCCGATTAGTTGGTGATAGTATTTTATTTTCCGTATTTGTATAAGACACCACTGAATGAGACGTTTAAATGTAATGTAGTTTTTAAGTTTTCATGAGTGAATCTTCTTTTAGTTGATAGTTTATATTTTAAACTTTGAACGACTGAATATGCTAACTAGTTCATCAGATGTACGTATAGATGGTAAATTTCGTTAACACTTGAATACTTGAGAAGAAAGAACATTGACAGTTTCCACGTTCTTTACCACTTTGATACATGAAATCTTCTCATATTTTAAAAATACCGACAGTTACCATGCTTTTTACCATCTGGATAAATTAAATCTTCTTATATTTTACATAGTATCGACAGTTACCACGCTTTTACCGCTTGGATAAATTAAATGCTCTCATATGTGACAGATATGACATTTACCACGCTCTCTACCACTTGGAGAAATGAAATGCTCTTATATTTGACAAAATAACGATAGTTACCATACTTTTACCACTTGGATGAATTAAATCCTCTCATATTTGATCGAACATCGACAGTTTTCATGCTCTTTACCGCTTGGGTACATGAAATCCTCTCTTTTTGTCAGAATATGGACAGTTACCACACTTTTACCATTTGGGTACATGAAATCCTCTCTTTTTTGTTAGAATATGGACAGTTACCACACTTTTACCACTTGGATACGCAAAATCCTCTTGACATCTGACAGAATACTAACAGTTACCACTTTCTTCACCACTTGGATACTTGACGAAATCCTCACAATTTTTATAGAATACAGACAGTTACTACTCGTATGTTCATTATCACTTGGATTGATGAAATTCTTTCAATGTCGTCAGAATACCGACAGTTACTACGTTCATTATCACTGGGATAGATGACATTCTTTCATTTTCGACAGAATATCTACAGTTACTTCGTTCATTATTACTTGGAGAGATGAAATTCTCAAATTTTCTACAGAATACTGACAGTTACTACGTTCATTATTACTTGGAGAGATGAAATTCTCTAATTTTAATTTTCTACAGAATACCGACAGTTACTACGTTCATTATTACTTGGAGAGTTGAAATTCTCTAATTTTCGACAGAATACTGACAGTTACTACTTTCATTATTACTTGGAGAGATGAAATTCTCTAATTTTTGACAGAATACCGACAGTTACTACGTTCATTATTACTTGGAGAGATGAAATTCTCTAATTTTTGACAGAATATCGACAGTTACTACGTTTATTATTACTGGGAGAGATGAAATTCTCTAATTTTTGACAGAATACCGACAGTTACTACGTTCATTATTACTTGGAGAGATGAAATTCTCTAATTTTTGACAGAATATCGACAGTTACTACGGTCATTATTACTTGGAGAGATGAAATTCTCTAATTTTTGACAGAATACCGACAGTTACTACGTTCATTATTACTTGGAGAGATGAAATTCTCTAATTTTTGACAGAATATCGACAGTTACTACGTTTATTATTACTTGGAGAGATGAAATTCTCTAATTTTTGACAGAATACCGACAGTTACTACGTTCATTATTACTTGGAGAGATGAAATTCTCTAATTTTTGACAGAATATCGACAGTTACTACGGTCATTATTACTTGGAGAGATGAAATTCTCTAATTTTTGACAGAATACCGACAGTTACTACGTTCATTATTACTTGGAGAGATCAAATTCTCTAATTTTTGACAGAATATCGACAGTTGCTACGTTCATTATTACTTGGAGAGATGAAATTCTCTAATTTTTGACAGAATACCGACAGTTACTACGTTCATTATTACTTGGAGAGATGAAATTCTCTAATTTTTGACAGAATATCGACAGTTACTACGTTCATTATTACTTGGAGAGATGAAATTCTCTAATTTTTGACAGAATACCGACAGTTACTACGTTCATTATTACTTGGAGAGATGAAATTCTCTAATTTTTGACAGAATATCGACAGTTACTACGTTCATTATTACTTGGAGAGATGAAATTCTCTAATTTTTGACAGAATACCGACAGTTACTACGTTCATTATTACTTGGAGAGATGAAATTCTCTCATTTTCGACAGAACATCGATTGTTTTCGGCTGCTGACAATGTTTGGCAGTGGACAACAATTCTGTGAGATTGGACGGAAGTGGCCAAGAAAGTGTAGATGAGAAGGAAAGTGTGAACAGTGAGCGCAGTGAGCCGGGAAAGCGATTGGTCGCGGTCGAGCTGAGCCATGCCGGGACAAGCCGAGCTCTGTTGCGCCGTCGTGTTGTAGTCACGGAGATGCAGCTGTCACGCGTCACGTACCGTGTCTGCGGTTACACAGACCACCTATGCACGAAACTCCACGTTGAACGTGCGCCAGCGAGATTCGCAGCAGGAAACTAGCGAAATTCCCGTACACAGTTATCGTTGTTGCAGCTCACAGAGCACAGTCTCAATGTTTTACCAAGTGGGCCCACGGAATATCGCCAATATTTTAGTGTTTGTTTTGTTTTCTTCATTCTCACTAAATTTCAATGCATTTGGATTCTTTGTAAGGTTTTGCTAAAGACGGGTTTCTTCTTGTGATTTGTCATTGGTATTATCCGATATTATGATTGTTGTTGCATTTTGGTGCAAGAAAACGATTGTGATTAAAAACCCTTAAGAGGTACTACTTTTATGGATTTAATCTTTTATGTATGCTAGAATCGTAGTCTATTCACAATTTTCATTTTAACTGTTTTGTAAAAGTGGAATACTGAGCCTGGGCGATCTTGGGTCCGTTGTTTTATTGTGTGCAAGTGGATGTAGGCCTAGTCTAGTGAGTAGACTTATAACAACATGAGTCATTTTAAAAAGCATTTATTACAAGATATCGCAAATAACTTTTATTTTTTGAGTATTCCATAATTTTACCTAATATTATTAATACATTCCATCCCGTCACTATTGCCTTAAACATTTTGATTCTTCATGCAGTGCTACATCCACCCAAACTGCCCCAGACAACATCAGGATTTCTCCAAAAGTGTATGTACTTTGTGGCTTCCACGGCGATCTATCGGCGATTCAAACAGCTACAGTCAACTGTTGGAATTTTCTTCAATGGGCGAGTAGATCATTATCAATATATGTATTGCTGGACTCAGTAAACATGACCCACTGAACCTACTTACAAGTTCGTAAATTATCTGCTAAGTTATAAGAGATTTTGAAGAGCAAATTTCACAGGAGACTAATTGATAACATCATTTGTTAAGAAATACTTCTAATAATCACGACGGATCAAATAATTCAAGATTAATTCAAATAATCCTTGTCGATCCTCCTACGCACACCAAGTGGTACATATACTATTGTATGTAACACTCGATAATGTGATTAGATTTGAAACGGGCATTATCCTTTTAAGCGTATTTATGTTAACTATATACAGATTGCTCGTCTCGATGGTAAACAGCGTCACGCTATAGTTCACTTCTATAGTTAATGGGCTGTCCGCTTGCAGCGCGTTGATCGTTTGTGGACTGAGCGCGGTTGTCATACTGTGCCAGACGCCTAATCTCTGTTTTCCCCGTTCGTTATGGCAACGCCGCACACTATGACCGACCTGCTTGTCCCAAATGAAGTACTTGCTGTATTGTTCCAAGCAAATAAACTGTGCGTAGTGTCTGTGCTGTAAGTGCGTGCACAACGCCGGGATTTCCCCACTTCGTGAAAGCCTTGTTGGCCAACTTCCCTGATTGTATCCGCACCCATCAGACACGCCAGCGGTGTTTACACAAATTGGCGGCTCTTCACGTCCATCCATTTGCAGTTTCGCTTTGTGTCCCGGCTAAAGACATCTGTTTTGGCAACAACGTTCTTCTTGGCTCACGTCCTGTTCGTCCTTTGAAAATGTGCCAAAATACTGAAGAGTGAATTTTACTGCCTCAGGGCAGAGATTACCACAGTCTCCACCGGAAGGAAATGAAACCGTTATCAACAACACATTGTGATAAACGAAGATCTGAATTTTGCTTTTTAGCAGATAGAAGAAATTACTTTTAAATGCGGAATCATTTCAAGGAATATTAAGAGATCGTTTTTATTACAAATTAAGAAGACGTTATACTTAGTACTGAGTTTATGTTTACTGATGATCCAGACATGAGATAGTATTAATGTAATCTTGATGCTATGTGAGCTATTGAGCACAGAGGTGCCGAAAAGAACACTTGTACGTAATAATAATAATTTGTATTTTAATAGGAGTAATTGTTATGACACGTAAGAAAAGTGTAATAAAAGTACAAGATAATCAAATTTGACTTGTAAAAATAATTGTAATTGATCTTTTAAAAACATTTTTACTATCCTTATACCAAAGGAAATGTTATAGATTCTTTTGGAATTTTGTAGCAATCATATCTGTAGTTTTCTTGAGAATCTTCTCACTCCGAGCGAGGATGTTAAGCGTTACTTAACGTAATCAAGGATTAAAACATTTGTAACATTTTAATTTTACATAATATTACTTTTATGTGTAATTTTTCATTTATGTCCATTGCCTGCCTTTAATTTCTATGCTAATTAAGGCAACATAACAGTAAACTGAGTGTGTGAATCGGAGAGAGGTGCCCAAGAGGTGAACAAATAGCTGGGGATGGTGGGTGGTAGTAAGGGATGATTCGGCTTGTCTTTCTTTCTTTTTTTTTTTCATTCTGTTGTGGCGTTGCTTTATTTGATACAGTCAATATCTCTATTGTTCGAAGCCGGTCCACAGCGGCTTGCAATGTCGGTAACCAAATTCAACCCCCCCCCTTCACACTTCACAGGGCGTTAACTTCCTCCCAACCATTGTCCTGCGGTGTATCCTGCCCTCGGATGTCCTGGGAATACCAAGTAACATCCTTCCATACAGCGAAAAACACATGGTAGTCTTTCAGGTTGCTTGTGTACTGCTTTGCTAGAGCTGTTTTTTTAAAATTGTTTTTTAGTTGAAGTCAAGTGTTGGTCTGTTTTATACGCAAATGATAGGTCATATAATAACAAATAGGTGGGTGACGGCGTAAGAAACATGTTGGGTGGTTGGGATGAATAACTTGTTTTTTATTTGTTTAGTTTTCTTTTTTCATTGAGCTTCGACTTTTTGAATGATATACGAGGCGTGTTTTTAAAATAAGTGCCATTTTTTAATCCCGCTGCTGTAGCGCTGGGTACTACTATCTGTTGGCAAGTTACAGCCGCCCTTACGGATCCATTCGGCTGTATTTAATTAAGGTCGCTTATGACAGTTTAAAATTCATCCTGCAATTAAAAATGCCGCCAACTGGTAATGTACATGTTGTGATAAATTTTCGTAACGCGAAAGACATGGGAACGGCTGACTTTCATCGAGCGATCTGTGAAGTTTATTGAGAAAACAGAATGAGTGATGGGTTTGTATAGAAATTGGTGAGAGCTTTTAAGGTGGCCGTATGAATGAGCATGATGAGGAACGAAGTGGGAAACTTCACTTTTTACGAATGACTTGGTGCAAAACGTTGATGAAACAGATGCTGTACAACTGCATTGTTAAGTAGTGTGTCTTCAAGTCAAGAAGTGTGATTTATGAAATGGTGACAGAAAGTTTGAAGTACAGTTATGCTTACGCTAGATTCCCAAAATGATGACGGAAAATCACAAAAAACAAATGTTTGGCGAGAATCACAAAAACGAACTTTTAACCAGATCTCTCACCTTCCTGGATCATTAGAATGAGGATGGTTACGATTTTTAAAATCAAATTGTCACGGTGTCAGATTCATGATGATTGTCAGCTGCTTTCACGACCACGTGTACTTTATAGATGGCGGCATTTTTAATCGTAAAATAAATTGTAAATAGTCATAAGCTACCTTAAATACAGTAGAATGGATCCACAACGGTGGTAGTGGCTTGTCAACAAATAGTAGTACCCAACGCGCATGCGCTGAACGCCGACCGCAGCACTACAACGGCGGTATTCCAAAACGGCACTTACTTTAAAAACACGCCTCGTACTATCATATCGTCGCTATAGGTACAAGTCTAGATTTAGTTGGTTGATCATGGATTTTAAACTACGATCTTTATTGAGAAGACATTTTACTAGTTATGGATGATTTATCATGATCACGTAGTTTAGTTTGCACAGGGAGCACAGGATATAACATTGTGTTCGATAAATGTTTACATTCTGCGCTCTGTGACTTTATAATCTAGCTTTATTCACGTACAATTTGAAGAATATTATAACTCAAATGGCTTGTATGCTGGTCACGAGTTTAATTCGGCATTACGTACGTATAGCTGGGACCACGTCAAAATTTCACGACGACACGAAGATTCACCAAGTCATCTCTTTGATAGAGGGGAAGTTTTATAACGTAACAGCCCTGATGCTTCGGACCAAGAAATGGAAGCGTGCTGTGAAATAAGCACACAAGCTATAACCCCGTGAAAACCACAAATAGCTAAATTGTACACAGATCGCTCATGTTATTGGGAGAACTTGACGCTTTTCACCAGGAACGTCCGCCATCGTTGCCATAATAAAAGGGAGTGGCAAAAATAAAGCACCCACCTCTTGCCCTATGTGATCTTGACTGTGGACTGGCGCGATCTGACAACGCCGCTTAGTCCACAAACGCTTGACGCGCAGCAAAGCGGACAATCCACAAACTACAGAAAATATTGTGAAACTGTCTAGCACGAAGACGAACAATCTTTATGTAGTTCGTTTAGCTGTAGCTTGAAGAGGGTTGAAAGGAACACACGAGGTACTTTATAGTTAACGCTATTTTGATGAGCTCTCTTTCTTTAATTAGATCAAGTTGTTAGGGTTCCTTTTCTTGTCATCCTCTGATTACTTTTCAATAAAACGTGTGTTGCTTGAATGTGTTTCTCTCTGAAATGTCAGTTTGTATTATTAATTACTGATTTTCATTGCAACAATACATTGTTTCTTTTTTTCAACTACATAGATTTTTTATAAAATTCTACAAATGTCTTCGTTAACTTAGTGGGTGTCATTCCTTTGCCCATTTTACTGCTTTTTTTCTCATGTAGGATATCGGTGTATTCGTCTATTTTCTATTAATGCTAAGCTAGTAAATTTGAAAATCGCTATTTACCCTGATATTCAATTAGAAATAACTACATCTGTTGATTTATTTTTTAACATTTAACGGGTTTCGTAATGGCTGTGTAATTAGTCACTATCATCAATCCGCGTGTCTTGGCTCGCCGCTCCCCCGACAATCCCGCCCGCTCTGTATCTCCTCTCGGCGCCAGACCGTCCGACGGGGTAACGTGTAAGATTGCCTTATCTTTATGTAACGGCCCGTCGATTGAACGTGGTGTGTACCGAGAAAGAGACTTGAAAGGGTTAGGCCAAGTATACTTATCTCACGACGGTCACGTTTAACGAAAATGACAAGCCTTGATGTTTGCTGCAGTCGACAAAGAATGTTTCATTTTTTTTTTTTAATAGATTTTTAAAGACAGCTATCTTATTAAACCTATTAATTAAACCCATTATGCCGTATGCATGTTATAAACAACCTAATTCCTTCAAGATATTTTGTTTTCGTACTTAAAATTTAGCTCTTGGTATCAACTGCTTCAACATTCAAGTTGCCAACAAAGTGCAAGGCGAAGATGAGAGGGTCATCTGTATTCGTCAGACCTCAGCCCGCATCCTCTGTGCCATTGTTTGACACTAAACACGAACCGAGGCCGGTGTTTATAGATCCGGTCCTCCCCAAGTCACACACCTGTACTTGGCACACATAAGTTATATATAAATAAATCGTTAATCCCCTGTGATCGTGAACTGCATTCACCCACTTGCTGTTCAGTGATTAAAGATCTTCTGTAATGGTAGCTAAAAGATTCCACTTACTTGCTGCTCAGTGAACAAGATCCTCTGATTGAACTGATTCCAATCACTTATTTCTCAGTGAATAAGATCTTCTGTGATATGATTGAACTGATTTCACTCACTTGCTGATCAGTGAACAATTTCTTCTGTGACAGGAGTGAAGTGATTTCACTCACTTGCTGTTCAGTGAACAAGATCTTCTTTGATAAGAGTAAAGTGATTTTATTCGGTTGTTTGTCAGTGAACAAGATCTCCTGTGATGTAATGAAGTGACTCCAGCCACACACTTATGCTGATCAGTTAGCAATATCTTCTGGGTTAGGAGTGAAGTGTTTTCATTCACTTGTTGGTCAGTGAACAAGATCTTCTGTGATGTAGTAAAGTGACTCTAGTCACATGCTCATGCTGGTCAGTTAGCAATATCTTCTGATTTAAAGTGAAGTGTTTCATTCGCTTGTCGGTCAGTGAACAAGATATTCTGTGTGCAGTGAAGCGACTCCAGTCACATACTCATGTTGATCAGTTAGTAATATCTTCTGGGTTAGGAGTGAAGTGTTTTCATTCTGCTTTTTGGTCAGTGAACAAGATCTTCTGTGATAGGATTGAACTGATTTCACACTTTCATAAATAAAAAAAATCCCCTTTGTCCTTACATCACTTAGTATACTGAGAATATTGCATATTTACACGTTTCGCACACGAGATAACCCAAAACGAGCCGTATCTCAATATCTGTATGTCAGCAAAGTTCACGTTGTTTGTGTTTCACGAGAAAACTTGATTGCCCTTTTTAGGTACTAATTGAGCTAATTATGCGTTAATGGTTATGCTATTTGGGTCTTTCGAATTAATCTTGATATTCCGTCCTTTAGGTTTTCAAATTTGCTATGCTCTTATGGTAATATTGTTTGTTTTTTATGACGTTTTGTTTATTTTGTTTATCAGTTATTACAACAGATTTTTTTTATTTTCTAATCTCAAATTTTTTATAGTTCAAATGTTGACTAAATAAAATATAAAATTTTATTCTGTGCCAGTCAAAGTACAATCTTAACATCTGAAAGGGCGGATACTAATATAGTAACTAATTTACATGTCATCACTTAGGCTACCACCCGCATACCATGACCACTGATAGCTCCCGCCCGGTAAAAAAAAAAAATAATAATAATATAAAACTCATTAAATACAGTGGTAGGTTTAAATAATTCAATTAGACCTTTTGTAAAATTTCATAGACGCATTTCTTTAATCTACTGACCACGTAACACTGTTGACGGAGTTGGCGCACTTTGAGCGGAGCCTTTCCTTCCGTCCTCTGACTCACCGACCCCCACGCCTTCCGTAGGACCATCTGGCCACCGGTCCTCGGCGGTTCTTGTAGACCTTGTAACGGGGGGGCCACAAGCGGGAACGATTCTGATCTTTCTGTAAGCAACAAATAAATGGAAGTTACCCGGCATATAAGGCAGAAGTAAACAGGCCTTTCACTTACACATACAGTTGAAGTAAGTACCGGTTTGCCTCAACACGGAGAGACCGGTGCAAGGCAGGTGAGTGACATCAGCGTGCAGTAAATAACGCTGACGTAATGCTCCTCAGCATCTTACTCACCTACCTGTCTTGTCTTCTTAATTTTTATCTGGTTTGGAGACTTCAATTTTTTTAGATTTCAAAATAGAATCCTGCGGTTTTTTTTTTTTTTTTTTTTTTATCATGGCGAGGTATGTGATTCATTTTTAGATTTAACAAATTGGCCTTTAAATATCATCAGGATTTCATTTTCTATTGCACCACTCTTAATAACGAAACTACATTTAAATAGTGGCTTAAAGATTTCAATGCAACTAAACACGAAGTTTCCTAATTTTTATCTATTTTGGCAATCTAATTTTAAACTTTAGGCGTTTTATGGTGAAGTATTTTATTGTTTAACCCATCTCTTGTAAGCATTTTTGGAATGTTACAAATTGTGATATTAATTATCATAAGACACTTTTTCCGAATGGTTTAATGACCCAATGTGGCTCCCCGATGGTATGAAAGCTGCTTTCAAATCGTGTCTCCCCCTCCGGATTTGCAACTAAGATGAAGTTAACGTATATATCCGACTCTCGGCATCAAGTTTTCCTCACATACTCCCTCCCCCCCCCCCCCCAAGGCTGTGCGAAGTACGTTTACGATCTTCCTTAAATTTCGTAATAAAATGTTCCTATACTGTATCCGGTGATTCAGGAAGTTTTTTTTCGTGTGGGTGATGTCTTGTCCATCCACATACAAGGGTTTTGATGTAGCCTCTAGACCAGATTTATTCTTGAAATTTATACTAAAGGAGTGACGTGCAATTTATTCGCACTGAAATATTGTGGTAAGAATTAGGCCAAAATTAATCACAACGTATCGGTACTAGGGATGGCTATGATATATCGCAAATATCGATAAATATGTTTCGATATATTATTGTCGATATTTTCTTTCGATAATATCGTACATATCCATATTTTGGTCCGATAGCACAATATAATGACGTTATTCGCTCTCCTCAAAAACATATATTCGAAAACAAACATTTAAATTGCTTTATATGCGTACAAAACATGCATTGAAATAATAAAGTAACTTTATTTAGTTTTTTACGTGAGGTTAACGCACTAAAATGTAGTTTATTGTAGTGAGTCGACAACGCTGACTATAAGATGCCTAATTTGAGTGCCTTAGTGAATTAATTTGTTTAATTGTTAGTGTTTATAAGAAGCCCAAAGGCATTTTTAAATGTGAAAAACAAAAATAACAAAGCTATTACATTATTACTTTATAATTAACCTAATAAATAAAGGTATTCTTATTATGAATTGGTTCATTCAATATCACAGACTACGTATTGTTTCGTGTAGATAAATGTATTTAATTTTTACATTCAGTAGGCTATTCTAAATAGTGACAGCAAAAACATGAGTGTATTTTTAGTCATAGCATAAAAGATAGTGCAGATAGATTTTTAGTCATAGCATAAAACAGTTAAACCATTTACAATTCGATTATTAATCGGTTACCTGATATAACGATATCTTTCTTTCGATGTTATCGTTAAGTTGATATTTGGTTTGCGATATATCGATATGTTGGAAATATTTGCCATCCCTAAATAGGTACGACATCGATGAATCGTAGACGCAAGAAGCCAAGTTACTATACTTCGCTACGTCTGAACTTGTATACCTGGGATGGAGGAATGCTAGTTCTTGTACACTGTCAGGCCAAGAACCTCTAAGATCGTGTAAATGCAAGAGGATTGGTGGCCTACCAACAGTCGTGTAAATGGACGTTCCTTCTACCAGTACAGTCGTGGTTGTCGTGTGTAGGCTGGCAATCTGTTTATCTACATCAGAGCTTCATAATAAATGGCATCCAATTACAACATAACATTAAATTACTATCACCAGCATGCAGCGAAAATGACTCGGGAGAGAGGTTTAACGTGCTTTGTCAGGACGCTTGCCGTTAAAACGTAGATTAAAATAACACAAAACATGATAACAATTAATTAATTACAAAATATTACAATATATTTAACAACTTAAAACCGCTGAAAAAGCAGTTAGATAAATGAATATTTCTAGATAAACGTAATAAAATCAAGCGGTAACAATTGGATCGGTACACAGCAATATTCAACACCATAAATATTAATTATAAATACATGACAACGGTAATTGAAAAAAGAAAAAGCTTAATATTACTCAAGACATCAACAGTTTTAACTGTCTTTACGTAAAGCAACTCAAGGATCAAGAATGTTTTAATGGTGTCTCGTAAATTGTATATGTATTGACAATTTCATCGTTCGTATTATATATTTAAATACATTTGACATTCCTAATATTAAAAATGAACTACTGAAAATGAAGATCGCTGAGGTTGTGCAAATATATTTCATCTTAGGAGCAAAATACTTATTTTTTTAATACTTTAGTTAGAACATGTCTAACTTTTGATATACGGTACTTGCTGTTCTAGCTGCGGCAGCATGTAACTTAATAAACAAATGAACACCTCTAAAACCAGTTTATTTTATTTATTTTTTATAAAAAAAAAGAATAAAAATGTATAGTAGTTAGTATGAAGTAAAGTAGCATAATTATTGTTGTGACAGGGGATCACTTTTACCACGTTCTTGTATTTAAGGATAGCAAAATATGTTCAACATATCGATATATCGCAAACCAAATATCCATCCAGTGATAGTATCGAAAGGGATATGTGCCGATACATCGATTTGTAATTGATTTATCTGTTGAAAATTATGCACTAACTCTTTTGCCATTACAAAAAATACACTCGTGGAGAGAGGAAGGGAGGGGGGAGAGTAAATAAGGTAAATATTTAGTAATATGACGTATCAAACCAAAAAATCTATATGTCCGATATTATCGAAAGAAAATATCGATACTAATATATTGATATATCGAAACATAATTATCGATATATCGTTGCCATCCCTCTATGTATTACGTACAATGTTTTATTATTACATGTTAAGTGGCAAATTAAGAAGTATTTCACAGGATTATGGTTTATAAACTCAACATAATTTAGAAATAAATTATGTTTCAGTATCTTTATAGCATAGTCTTAAGTGACGCCTTGATCGTTTCTCGTGTGGTTGTCAGTGTTGGTGAAGTTTCATTGCTATCGTCTGCGCCCCCAAACAATTAAGTGTAGGCGTACGACAGGACCGTGCAATACACTTACTCAACGCGTTATATCACAGATTGAATGCAAATGTATTCAATGTCGGGTAGACTTTCACCCCCGTAATGACTCATCTATGTCGGACCCGTCTAACCCGTTCGTCAAGGAACTGTTGCAAGCACCGCTGTGCATATAGTAATAATTCCAGATTTCGTTGTTCCGAGTGTCCTGTCCACCACATGTGGATGAGTAGTATTCAGTTACCTTGCAGGTTCAGACCTTGGACTTATCTCAATCTGCGATCCAACTGATCCAAGGGCCGAAAGGACACGGTTGTTGAGTTTGTTGTGTTTTACATTCATCATTTTCATCCTTCGCATTTCCTTAATTGGAAGGAAATGTAAAGAAGGCCTTGGCGCAGTAATCGGTGCTTCAAGGAACCGTTGAAGCTACTTATTGTGTAGTAATAAGAACTATTCAGGGAGGTGAGTTCTCATCTTGAATTGCTAAACCTCAGTGGTATTATATGAAGTGAAGGATCGTCTTAATTAAATATGATTTATACTTAGGAGACATTCTTAACAGCTTTAATTGAACTTGGTTTGTTAGCTGTAAGTCATTTGGACCCTTTTGAACATTAGTCTTATCAGTAAAACCAACCATCAACCCTCGAACCGGGTTCTACTTTATCCTGTACCGTCACGTCATTTTTTTGCGCATTTGCAGACATTTTTTCAAAAAATGATAAAAAATAGTAAAATTATATAACCCTACTTTTATTTGGTATTAGTGCACTCCTAATAAAGCAGGCCATCTAATAATAATAAAATATTACATCTTTGGGTAAAATAAACATTTTTTATGACTCATGATATCTCGGACAATGACTTTTGTAAACATAAAAAGGGGGGGGGGTCACCTTGAAAACAATATATTATAGCTAAATTCAAAATTCCAAGATAGCCTAAATATTACAAATTTCATCTAGGTTCAGGATATATAAAGGTTTTATATGTTATTTGTAGTATAAAAGTAATTATACTTACAAAACCCTGTGTAGTACAATATATACAAACATTGTTACTGTGGTAACATAATTTTCAAAAATTTGCTAAAAATTCTATATAATCAGTACAGACTTCTAACTAGTACTAAAACTTATAGAATTACTTGTTCTATAAATAAAATATATTTGTAAAATGGTTTCCTTGGTATCCTCTGGCTGTGAGCTTAGTTGTCCACAGATGATGATGAAATTTATCCGGCGTACGCACACAAATGTGACATTCTTCATGTTCAAAATTTTTTTTCTTTTATAAAAAGGCTTCAATATAATTTTGTGTGTGTTGTATGTATATACCAAAAGTAATGTAAACACAATTATATCATAATAACACCATAATTACGTATAATAAGACTTACAAATACAATTGAAAGACAAGTAAACAAAACTTCCAAGGCTAGCGTCAGTTTGAAAATCGCTTTCACATTGGGCAACGAATATTCATCATATTATTTTCCATTGTTCCCGTCGTCTTAGAACCAAGTCAGGCATACCACTACGATCGGTAAATCTTCCCGTTTCCAGTGGTATATGAATCTTGTCAATAGCGCTAATAGGCATACTATAACAAGTGATAATATCGAGCGATGTCAAGTCGACAATTTTTTGTCGATTGCCAGTACAGAATCAACACAAGTCGACAATTATTTGTCGAAACGCGGCACGAGGGTCAAGGTATGTAAAGAAGAGTGTTAGGTCACTCACATTTAAGTTCGTTCAAAGTTGTTGTCGATTGCATTTTGCTATATTGTTTTATCCTTTTTCAAAGCGATTTATAACTTAAGCAATATATCGTGATGCTGGTGTTGATCCACACAGGAATGCAGTTTAAGAGTCTTATGGTGGTTAAATGAATTATACACATATTGCTCTTCTACATGCTGAACAGCGTCACGCTGTTTTCTATAGTTTGTGGACTGTCCACTTTGCAACGCGTAAAGCGTTTGTGTACTGAGCGCGATTGCTATACCGTACCAGGCCACAGTTGCCAAAACTAATGTGCGACTGGCCCTCCCTCCCTTCCTTCCTCGTTCATTACGACAGCGTCGCATGCATTGACCAAATAAGAGTGCTTGTTCAAAGAGAACGTTGGCTGCCTTATGCCATGAGCAATCTGTTTATGGTTGACGTCCGGACGTAGTGTAGTTTGACGGGTCCTCTCGCCAGTGACCTGTCCTTGACTGTCTGGTGGCATGACTCAGGCAGCCTCGGCGCCAGTCACACCTTCCGTACGTAATCCCCCGCAGGACTAGCCATAATCCATTCATCACAGCTTGACACCTCCCCTCCGTCGTACGGCTTCCTAAACCATCATTTAATATACGAACACGTTTTGGTTTCATTTCATCGCGACCCATAACAATTGAGTATCCTTAAATCACTATATCTAATTCCCAGATAGTAGGCTATGTTTAATGTCTAAACATATCCTGTTCTTTACATAAAAAGAATCGAAACAACCATTGCACTCCTTGCATTCGTGCTCTTTTCCGTTGTTATTTTGCGTGTCGCCAATCGTAAGCTGAGTATTTACAGTGTTCACGGGCCGTACCAATCACACTGTGTGAATAGTTGACAGTCCAGTCCATGTATTCCCAAACAGACGTATTCTTGATGTGCAACCAACACTCCTTACCCGCATGACTCGGGACGGTCGATCACTCGAAGTATACTGTGCACGATTGAAAATTATCTAGATACTCGTCATAAAGCGCACGATTCAATAATCAGCTACTCATCATACAGTACACGATTCCAAAGATTCTAACATTCACATGTAAAAATAGATGTTAACTAGTTTACATGTGATTGTATTAAACCAAAACCTTCATTTTAGTTTCACAATTGATTCAAGTACAGTGGTATTGACCCACCCACCCACACATACACGTACAATGGTATTGAACCACCCGCCCACCCATACACGTACAATGGCAATCTAAACGATCTAAGTACTCGAAAGCACATGATTCCAAATAGTAAAAGCACTCCTTTTATTTTTTTATTTATTTATTTATTTTTTTTTTTTTTTTGCGGCCAGACTATTATATGAAGATTGAATGTAGAGGAGATCAGCCATTTACTGATGCTATAAACTACAAAAAGTTGACTTTTTATCTTAGCGATATTAGCTGCTGTACTAACCGAATGTATCGATATTTTTTCGTGTACCTATGTCTAGAAGTACTAACTTTTCTTCTTCAAGTTCCCTCACCCACATTAACGTTCAAGTTCACCCCACTTTGGGAACTTCCAACTTTTACCTCTGAGTAATTGGATTGCACCACTATGAACTACGAGCACGTCCTACAAATAACGACTTCAAACGGTGAATTGTTAAACGAGAATGGGTTTTTAACTCGCATTAACCAACAATACATCGGTCACAGACACTGTACTAAGTCTCGAGGCTTTTACGCTTGGGTTTATCATTCACTTGAGTACTGGGAAAGAAATATGGACAAACTTCTATTTTTGTGTCGAAGGAATGGAATGTCAAACTCTTGTGGATCCTCTTGTTAGATTTATTTGTAGATCTTACTTCAATCTACATATCTATAGTTACAACAACAAAACACCATTGACTGACTGATCACGTTTTCTTATAAACTACAAGTCTTTCGGCCATGGAGTTTAGCAGAACTTTTCTTCATAGACTCTAGATGCGTACTATGAAAGGATTTTCAAACGTGATGAAAGGATTGTAAAGAGCTCAAATAAGCTATACAATAAATATTCCGATGCCTACGAATTAGATCCTTTGTTACCGTTCACCATAGGAATGAGAGAGCTTAGGGCGGTACAACCTTAATATAAGAGGTAATGTTTAACTATATAAGCGTGCAGTGTGAAGATAAATATCAAAGTTACACGCGTGAGGCGACACGAGCGTAGTGAGTGGCGGTGTTAGTAACGCGAAACGTGCTGGGATTTCCCATTGTAGATAAATATAAATAATTAGGCATAAATAATACCAAATGTTTATGTTGTGAGCGTATTAACTACTGAGAAACTTTAATTTTTGTTATCTAAAAATAATAGAAAACATGAAGTAGGTCTGCGTCTAATATAGTTTGTCATGAGTATGTAACAATTGTTCAAGTGCTGTGCCACATTTCAGCACTATGTGTACACACACTCACAGTGACACCTATCTCAAGGGCACCAAGAAAAACTAATCAATATTCTGTGACCAAAATGATCAAATCTCGAAGTCAAAAGAAGATGATTTTTGGTTGGTATGGACTATTTAGCAATTAGTGAGTGTTCAGTTGTGCAATGTGAATGTCTGCGTAGTGAGTAACACTGTTCAAATCTATTAGTGTAGGTCGTAATGCTTATCGTATTACGATGAATCGAATGACACCACAGGTGGGAATGTAATTCGATAAAATAGTCGATTAAACAGACCAGAATTAGGTCTACGTGTGCAACAGTGAAGTAATAAACTTAACGTTCAATAAGAAGTCTTTTGTGCTTTTAAAGGAAATTAATTTCGTTAGCGCCTTCAAGAGAACCAATGTCAGCGCGTGTTGTTCTTCAGGTAGATTTAATTAAAGATCCTTTAATTGAAATGTTTACTTCTACATTCGAAAAATTACGTAGAAAATTTTAGGACGAAATTTAGGAACTTACAAATCTACTAATTTAAGTTTGTTAGAAATCATTAAAACCACTTACTAGCATTTTATTCAAGGTATACAACTTTTTTACTAAGAAAATTATTTATCTGAAAACGTATATTTTTCAAAATTATGTTTTAACTATTGACAAGCGAAATTTTTACAAGTGTTGGAAAACTAAATGCATATAATGAAGGTCATGTAACTACTATGTGAACTCAGTAGTCGCTGATATGTATCAAAAAGCAGCATCTACAAATCAGGCAGTGTTTTGGGTAAACAGTTATTTATTCTAATCCGACAGAGAAAAAAAAGGTGTCGCAGCGTAAATCAGGTTTGATGCCGCAGCACCTGTCTGTTGGTGACGCAAGGAACTCGTTGGCCAGGTGGCTCCTAATTGGTCTATAACCTAACACCGTTTACCTGGTGTCTTGCAGAATGCACTCACCTACATGAGGTTAACGTTTGACGGTTGAACAAACCAACATTAACATTGACGGTTGAACAAACCAACATTAACATTGACGGTTGAACAAACCAACATTAACCTGCCTATCACAATCGTAATGTATTTAATCCAAAAATTATGTTCTCCTTCATCGCGAAATCTCCTGAACCACGGATGAAAAATGTTGATGACATTCGGAAGGAGTTAGCTTCTGTATCAAAGAGATGCGCCAAGAAAGGATTTCTCGAAATTCCATTACCAAAGAGTAGAAACAACCCTTCAACGTTTTCTTTTTTTCCAAAAGAGGAAATTGACTTTAAAATTTATTTACTTCAAACAGTTTATGCAAATAAACGTGACACAAAAGCTTGGCGTATTTGGTTTTCATTGTGAGGTAAATGTGTAAGGTAATTTCAACTAACTCAGACATGATTGCACTACTTTGCATCCCCCTAAAATAGGCTTATAGTGGTTTCCAGGCTGTAAAACTTGGTTATCTAGGAGAACGATAGCAGGATACGGTTTTTTTCTTTTTTTCTTTCTTAATAATGGTTTAGAGAGAACCACGTAGGAGAGTGAGCGAGCGTAGAGAATCACACCGTAATGAAGCAAAAACTGTCAGCGAGTAGGTTTATAAAATGAGCAAGAACATGTAAAAAAAAATGCCGTTATATTCATAATAAGTCTGATCGGCAATTTCTGAACTGAAATTAATTCCTAATAGGTACATTTTATTCATACATTTTAATCCAATCAACAATACATATTTATTCAAAGATAAAAAAATGTGTTGCAGCGATAAAAATTACACTTGTACTGAATACCTACAGACGTGCATTATTTTTAATGTATTCATTGAAACGAAATTGTCCGTTTTTGAGAGACAACTCCTTAAAATCGATTATCATATCCGAGCTGACAATGTACAACTTATGCCGACGACATTGAAATATCTGTATACATCGCTGATACAAGAGAGAATGTTGCTTTTCAATCGTCTATTGATTCGGCTTTGAGGCAAGCCAGAATTGTGAAATATTTGAAGGTCATTTCTACTAACTCTGGCATGGTTGCAGTACTTTGTATCACCTTAAAGTAATCTTATAGGGGTTTCTAGAATATAAAACTTTATAATCTAGGAGAACAGCAGCACGCTGAGTTTTTATATTGATGTGATAGTTTGGATAAAACCACATAGTGAAGAGTAAGCAAGCGTAGAGAACCACCCCGTAGCGAAGCAAGGGCTGTCGGCTTGGTGATCGTAGTCGATCGCCACTTATGTCTGCTGTCAATACGCTACCAAGAAAAACGCCTGTAAAACAATGGAGGCTGGAAATCAATTTAGGTCAATTTTTGCGATATCAATAGGAACTACGTCACGTGTCGCACGTGAGATAGGTGCTAGCCTTCTGAGATAATGTGCGTTTCTACTGCACCTGCAACGTTCTACAGATAAGTGCTTATCGCCGGAACCCCGATTGATTGTTCAAAATCTCTTTTTCCCTCTTGAGACTCTTGAAAAGTGAGTGGCGTGAGTCGTATTGGTATGTCGCTAAGGTGACTGAACATTCCACAACCGATTGGCCAGTGACGCCAATCTCCTAGCTGAATAAAAACCAATCATAAGTTGCTGACCGTTAACCGATTGTTAAGACAACTGTGGTACCCCCACCCCCCGGCAGTAGCCAGCCTGTCTACACCCCCTCTCAACTCATCGTGGTAATTACGCAACCAACCAGTCGAGAAGAAATCACATAGTTCGCGATAATCTCTAACTCGTATCCGGCTTAGACTCATCATCTCTATGTATAACTCGATGATGTTATTGTTAGCTCACAAACAGCATGTACATGTTCACCACATTTTACATGCTGATGATAATAGTTTGAAATATACATTCTTTACAGTTTGTAAATAAGAGGTCGTAAATTTCTTATAGGAAATGGAAGCATTCGCATTGCACTTGCCCAATCTTCCCAGAGGTGATTTTTGACATCTTTTTATTTATAGACTATGATTCGCTCTCTTGTTGGTGGATTTTGATTATTTGTTGTTTTATTAATGTACTTTACATATAAATCAGGGTTATTCATATATTATATCATAACCTGATTGTTTAGTTAAATATCTCAGTTATTATTTATGGAAGGAAGTTATTATCTATCGTTTAATGTAATGTAATATATAATGTACAAATGTAGAAAGCGCGACTCAATTTAAAGTTCAATTAAAAAACCGTTTAATATCTAAAGCTTTCTACCCTTGATTATTCAAGGTTTCTACTCTGTTGATGAGTTCCTAACATACCGCTGGGGCCACTAAGTTTCGTAATAAAGATTGACACTAGAGTTAAAGAGTGAATGAATATTAACTGATGTAAGTTTGAAAGTTGAAAGAATGATTTTTTACGTTAATGAATAGTGTAGGCCTATGTAATGTATTCATATATTTTAATTTTTATTAATTCTGAAGCATGCAATACAATGTAACAAATTGTCTAGTGCAATAAAGATTATTATTATTATTATATACGTTAATTCGGGGTAAAACATTAATTTAATTTTTTTTTTTTTTTTTCTTTTCAAATATCCGAATTTCTGGCGGATTCGTGTTCGTGGGGTTAATATTGAAAGAAAGATTCCATAGATCCTACCGTTCTTTTAATATAATTTACTGGGTGAATACATAATTTATCATAATATATTTGTAGTGTAATTACCTATATATTTACACTATTATAGTGTAGACCTATAATTAACGGAAGCAAAATAAATTCTGAAACATTTGTGGTATTTTATACTTGAATTTGTTTTTTATATTTAACATCGGTGGCTCCTTATTTCAGACCCCCCCCCCTCCCTTTCAGACTGGTATCAGAAACGTGTGTAATGATAAGGGACGTGAAAGTGTCAAAGGACGACCAAACTCATGAGCAGCTCGTGATGGTTGTTAAAATAGTTTTAAGTAAGAGCTAATGGAAATTGTTAGACCACATTCCCTCTTACCAGTTTTTGTAAGTCTTTCGTAAAGGTTTTAATTGACCGTATGTATTGTTTTAGTATTAATACTCGACACTTGGCAGTAATTAGTTTATTATATATGTTGGTAGCAGGAATGTGTTCTCACCTTTTTACACGGTACAGGTCGCGATCAGGTCGATTTGAGGAATGCTGGGAAGTAAATTGAATGGGTCTACATGTAGCATGGGAATGACTGGCCTTGAACCTCGTATTTAAATTGGTGAGACAATTGTAAAATAAATGGTTCCGAAGAATTGGCATAAACTTTCCCCATATTAAACACTAAAAAATAAAAACTTTGAAAATTACCAGTTTGATACCCAAATATGTTTTTTTGTCATAACTAAAAAACTAGTCAAGTAAGAGACATGCTGTTTTTACTGAAATATTTTAAATTGTAATTTACATCTTTCCTGAAAATTTAATTAAAATCGTTTAAGCAGTTTTTGAGAAAATTCCATTTTTGAATGTTTTTGCCTATACAAGTTTTCAAAAAAACTAAAATTTCAAAAAAGTGAAAAAATTGTCTGGATATAAAGGCTAAATATATCTACATACTAAATTTCATAAAACTTGATCAATCCGTTTGGTCCCCAGCGAACTGCCTGCACATACACACAGGCAAACACACATACGGACAGACACCGAAAATGTTTTGGGCTCAGGATAACCTTGAATGGATCTTTAGATCAACGTTTAAAAAAACTTTTTTTTGACGATCACAATACTTCTCTATGCTAACGCATATAGGAGAATGTCAAATGTACACATGGCTGTTGATGGTTGAAAGGTTGATGGTTTATAGATAGCGATTTCACATAAGCTAGTAAGTTCACGATTTTATGATCTTATACTGTACTCGTTAATTTAATATATTAAATAACAAGAGGACATAATAAATATTAGTTTTTGTTTTACCTCAAGAAAGAAAACACATTTACCTGAATTATTATAAATGAATAGCGGATTTCAAGACAGTTTTTCTTTAAGGTAAATTAAAAATTAAATTCTTATAAGTTGATCAAATGATGTGTATAAGAATCGTTCAAAAACTTGGTATGTATAGCAGGTTATGTACAGCTTCTGCTTTCAACCACATTAATTTTCGTGTACGTGGGATTAAATGTGTTTTCTGGCTTTATTTAGGGTCTTACCCAAGTAAATTTATTTTGAAGTCTGTTCCAAAGACGGCACTTCAATGTTCAACCGAAATTGCCTAATACAAACGTCACCAACTAATTTAAAACACTGAAGAACGTTTCGAAAAATTGGCGAACAATGCAAATACTGAAGAGGAGCCACGAAATTCTTTCCATTAATGCAATTCAGGAGAAAAGATTATAATTTTTTTTTAGCTATGCAAACACTGAAAAAAGTTGAGAAATCATTTCGAGTAATGCACACTGAAGAACTATTGTGGGAGCTCAATTTGTGTGTGTATAAAGAATTCTTTTCCTATTGACAGATAATAAACAAACTTCCCCTTTCTCAGTGTCAAAGTGTGTTTACCACCGCTATCTACCAAGTAAATAGTGTAATAGTCCAGTTCACACGGTGTATAGGCTGGTTCTCGGATCTCCGCCAACAGTAAACACGACACGTACATCTGATACAACCCGCGCTTGGCCAAATATACTCATTGTTGTGCCCTTGTTGTGACGTAACTGAACGGGTAGGCCTACATAACAGCAACTAGTCAACTGCACGTCTTCCTCTACATCTGGAGTTAGTCAGCTCACCGTTCTGTTTTCTTAAAAAAAAGTCACAACGTAATTATTGGACAATCCCACCATCTACAAGTATCGGGAAAAGTGCTTGTCATCACCCTCTGATAGCAGATTGCTCATTGTATAAGTTAAACTTTGCACTTTGTTCACCCGGAACTTAAACATTATATGCAGGTCTACTGGGATGCATGTTGATGTAATGAACAAGAAGTGAAAAACTAGTAGCACCATTAATCACTTTTGGCCAATACTGTCTGTGGCACGATTTGACAACCACGCTCAGTCCACAATCGCTCGACGTGCTGCAAAGCGGACAGTCCACAAACTACAGAAAATTGTGTTACGCTGTGTAGCATAGAGACGATCTATAAACACGTGCTTTTACTTCATATTGACTGTCCAAGTCACTAATGTGAAAGTTTTGCTCTAGGCTGAATAAATAATTCAGAATTAAAGAATTGTTCAGTTCCAGTCTGTATACTAGTTACTTGTCGTTGTATAAATTAGCTTACTTATTTATATTAACTAACTTTTCTGTTGTATTTTATTGGGGAAGGGTATTCACTATTTAAAAATGCCACGTAAGCATGATGTGTTGGCATCTGTTACTTAGTTACAGGTGCTCGATATGTAGAATATGCGTTTGTACTAAGTAAAATGTCCGTAGTCGTGCCTTTAGGGCGCATTCGCTACCATAGAGGTATTCGCATTGGGCTCATATCCACCATAGAGTTTCATAATTATGGTAAATGAAATAAAACAAGCCTAATTTAGTTAACAGACAGAGTTAGAACAAGATTGGAGTTAGAACAAGTCCTATCTTTCACTTGACGAAACTAACTGATATCGGAGATGTTCATTTGAAACAGAACATTCCGTTTAAATAATCAATTAATAATCATAAAACATGGAGTTGATGAGTAATCAACAAAATAAATTGTGTAAAACAAATAATTTAGACCTAACTAAAAACATCTGATGAGGGAGACAAAGGTAGTTGGACATTTGCCATCATTACGTGAAAATAAAACATCTGTTGCTGTATGCAATTTTGGATTTCCATATTAAGAGCCGTTGCATTTTTTAAAACGATTTTAGGACACCTGTGGAATACTCTTAGCAGTAATTTTCTAAAGTAGTAGATAATATTGAGTACGTTATCTCAACGCAATGGGTGGATTTACAAACAGTAACCCCCTCCCTCATGTATTCTAAACTGTCCTCAGTGTGACTCATCAGCCAGGCAAAATAATTCCTAGTACTACGTTCTGACGGACTCTTACACTTACTACATCAGCTACTCAGAACAGTGAAGAAAGGGCGGAATAGAGAAGTACCTTCAAGTCAGCGAAGCGTCAGAAATAAACTTGACACCGTCATGACAAGTGACTGTGTGCATGAAGAAGGAAGGGGGGCCGTGTGCGTTACCGTGTCCGACACTACATCAACAACTCAGAACAGCGAAGTATTCATTAGAAACTGTATGTGTAAGCAGCGTTTATGTACACATCCGCAGACAACTAAATTTACACAGATTGCTCGTGGTATATGAAAAACTGTTGTTGTCCACCCGGTAAACCCGCTTTATTTGCAGGTCCGTTCGTGCAGTAATTGCTGTTAAATTATGAACGAAAGTGGCGGAGTCTTGGCAACCACGCTCAGTCCGCAAACACTCGACGCGCTGCTAAGTGGACAGTCCACAACGTACAGAAAACAGCGTGACGGATAGTCGATCTGTGTATAATATGTCTGTAGTACTAATTCTTATTTAGGTGGAATGCCTGAGTACTCCTGCATACGTAGATAGAGTTCTTAATCTCCTAACCAACGTTTACACAAAGCTAATTAAAGTTTCTATCTCCAATTCCTTTTGAACAAAGTAATTATGTTATTACAAGAAGACACCTGATTGGAACGTTTCAACATGAATTTAATGTAAATTTATTTTAAAATGTGTTCTAATGTGCAAATCGGGATTATAGCAGTTCTAAAGTTAAGAGCAGGTGAAATATCCTTTTTCAAAGTAAAGTATTAATGTAACTAACAAGTAGCCTCTACTTTCAACCGACAGTCAAAATATTTGAGACTTTATCGCAACTGTTTCATTTATTTGATCGTTTAGGTGGACATTCGTATTTAATTATTTACTGCAGTGTTTGATTTGATTAGAAATACTAACTAATAGTCTAATTAAGTTAGTGACAATTAGGTCAGCTATAACAATAACATTTATTAAAATTCGATGGTTTTTAATTTAATAGAAAGTTCTGTGTTCATAACAAGTGAACGTCACACAACCTAAATTTATTAAAATGTCAGTACTAAACGAATTCTTACGACTCCCTCTGGTCTGAAGAAGGTAAACGTGGTTTACGAATTTGATCATTGTATTTGTAATATTGTAATATTTTGTACTTACATTATAAAAAAATATTGGTTTGACGTTTACTTGTTTTGTAAATGTCGATGTAATGTTCGGGGTCGAGAAGCGGATTTTTAATACAAATATTTTTTTGAGATTTATTTATCAATCGACATATTTAAATAATATCGATAAAATACATATTCTATCGGCATTAACCACTAGGTATGAATTATTGATACAATCATAAACAAAGTGTAGGGGGTTACATTTTATAATCCTTGTGTTATAGATACAGTCAACTAGTCGGCCTATAGTGGAGGGGTGAAGTGGCTTGAAACTGTTACGTCTCATTACATCTGTCTCAGTTAACTGAGTTGACACAAGTTTATGTTCGAGCACGACGCTTCTAATTACCGTTCAGTGCCAATGAGAAACGGCAGATCTCCTTCTGAATATCTATTTGTTGAGTCGATGGATTCAAACAGTTATTGGTGAAGAATTTGCACTGAAATAAACATGTTATGCTCTACAGGTTTGACGTGATGAAATTTAAAAGAAAAGATCATTAAATGTATTTATTGTTTGTTATTTTAGACTGTAAGTGCATACGGTGCAGTGTATTTATAAAGGAATTTTGTAACAATTGTGCATTCTTCATTATTACTTTTTTGGCCGCTCCTTATTCATTATTCATCTCTAAGACGCTGACCGTAGAGATATGGGCAAATATGAGGGATGAATGAGTGTGATGAGTGTAGATGAACGAGTGTAGACATTGTTACTATCTGAGTTCGACTTAGCTCAGAAAGTACTATTTATTAATAGCCCAATAGCGAGGGCAACTATGGGACTTACAGCTTTACCAATAGCGAGGGCAACTATGGGACTTACAGATTTACCAATAGCGAGGGCAACTATGGGACTTACAGCTTTACCAATAGCGAGGGCAACTATGGGACTTACAGCTTTACCAATAGTGAGGGCAACTATGGGACTTACAGCTTTACCAATAGCGAGGGCAACTATGGAACTTACAGATTTACGTGGAATTCAAACCACATAGTGTTGGTCTGATTTTCAGCTAACTGACAAGTCTCTGACACTCAGTTCTCTTTCCCACACAACATCTAAACCTTGACTACCATCCAACATGGACACCACAGACTTCTCTAGTAGTGTCCACGTCGAAAGCAACCATTGAGCGGACTCCGTGTTGGTACTGAGAGGACCCAGCTCAATAGTTGCCTACAACTTATCGCCTACAATCTCCCAAACACTTTGTCCCCAAGTAGCTGGGTTACAGCACTGCGCCACCATTGCCGACATAGTCTTAGTTCAATCGGACTATAATAAACACTCTAAACACACCAAAACATTTTTTTACTATACCCAGTCATCAAAAAAAATATAGGTCGGTGAGATGATTCACTTGTCCATTTTTTTTCTTTTTTTTCTATTACTAGGCCTACTTCTTATTATGAGAAAAAGTGCTAGTGTTTAGATTTATAATCAGCTCAGCAGGTACGACACATTTCAAATATCATTAAAGCAAATGATATTTTGTTGAAAAGTTGGTCAGAGGGTGAAAGGAAAAGGATCGGAGAGAGTTCATTCCGAAACATTATATCAACTTGGTCATAAAGAGAAGCCAACTCATCAAAATAGTGTTCGCTGTTGAACGTCGCGTAGTCTGACTGTAGTGAGAAGTGGCGGTCTAGGGTGACCACTTGTCAGTGAGGGGACACTTGAATGACAAGGAAGTGTCCATTTACTGTTCCGTCACAACTGATGGGGACATCATTGCACGTGGCGATTCAATTATTACTTAGTCACCGATGAAAGAAGATTCGATTACTGTTGGTTAGACGTTTAGATTTATTGTAAATTAAAGCTGCTCTGTGTGCAGTTACCAAATTTCAATGAACTCAGTAAATATTTTAATCGTTTTCAGACATACGCAGTGATGCGTAATGATTTTTGCTGAAGAACATTTCTTCGGTATAGCCTATCTATCATAGTTTACCCAAGGACAACAAAAAACGGTAAGTTAACTTCGATAGAGATATCATTCGATTAATGTGTTTCTCGACACTTCGAAAATGTTTTGTTCTATTGTTTGCAAAACTATCGAGATATATCTCTACTCATACGTCCTGTAGAGAATAGATGTTAGGATATTTAATAAGTGAAAATTGTGTCTCTCGTGAGTTATCCCACAACCAGAATAGTAAGTAAAAATTATTAGTAAACCAATGATATTTCAACAGCTGCCTTTGAAACGATTCTTGCCGTCCGCCATTAGTGCCACGACAGTGACAAGTGTTATTATGTTTTTTATAGGTAGGCCTATACAAGTACAGATGTAGTTAGACGCCAGTTTAATTCTTTAGCGAATTTCCCTGGTCTGAGGATGTTAAACATGGTTTACTGAAGATCACAGTAATATTTTTTTTAATATTTTGTTATAAATGTGCGTTGTGTGACGTTAACTAATGTTCTGAATATTCCTACACGTAAAAAACTAAATAAAATTGGTCACTTATCTTATTATATTTTTTTGTTAGTATACTGTCGGCAGAGATCTAAGAACTCTATGGCGTGTGAAGTGAACTTTCAATCCTATTTACTTTGTAGATAGCGGTAGTAAATATCATTTGATACTGAGAAAAGGGAAGTTTGTGTGTCATTATTACCTACGTTAATCGGAACAAGTGGGCATCACTTGTTGCCATTGAATACCAACAAATAAACGTACCAACACTCCAGTGTAGAACAATATTTTTTTCAAAAATTAGTTCGTTGCGTTGCACAGGATTCCTTGTTACCAGACATGTAGAAGAGTATGGGTATTGACTAAATCCAGGCGGCCAGTTAAGCAATCCAACGAATTTAGTACTAGAATCACCCAGCTGTCGCTAGGAGTAGCAAAGAGCTTGGCCTCACTAACCCACATACTACGTGTCGTTTCGCCTCTCCCTCCCTCCCTCCCTGTTGAGTACAAAACGAAGTTTTATTCGATTTCGTAGACATACTCAATCACTAGAATGAGATGTTTTACATTTCCAATAAGAACATTTTTGTAAATTAATCAAAGTTCATAAAGCTCTAGCATAAGTTAGTGAAATAGTTTATAAATGACATATTAAAGTTTCAATTTACTCTCAGGTTTTTATTGTAGAAATGTTTAAATTCGACGTTTCGGTAAAGAGCGTTAGAAATCACGCTCTTTTTTTATTCTTGGCTTGACTTGACTTATTTCCTTTAGTCCCTTGGGGGACGTAGGGCCGCAACAAAAGACTTTTAAATTCTACCCATGATTTAAAAAAAACTGTTAAAAGATAAATATGTTTCCTTTTACACTCAAAAGGGCAGGAAAACAAGGAAATTTGTAATGTAATTTTTATTTTTCTAGTGAATTTAGATTCTTTACAGTGATGTTTCAAACCCCAGTGTTTATAGTTTTTCTTCAACAGTAGGTACAGGAATGAGACCGGCCATCCCCCGCCCACCCCTCGCCCCGTGGACACGTGCCGGGCTGGTAGATAACACAGGTCGCGTGTCGCCAGCAGATAACCGAGGTCACGCTAACCAAATACTGGCGCCTCCAGAGGATTTCATTTACTCCATTGTTTGTTTTGTTTTTCCTTCCCTATCTACTAGTGTCAGATGAGATGTGATAGGAATTAGTATGTTGCCAAATAACAATATAATAATGATGTCATGTTTAAATACACCAGCACCTGGTTCTGGAAGGTATCATTTATTTATTATTTAGGCGACGTTCTTCAAAATATGGGAATATGAGGGGTGAATGTGTGTAGTCATGGACGACTTTACCTTTTAAAGGGCCATCGATCAATAGCCCAACAGCCAGGGTATCTAAGGGACCTAAAGCTTTACGTGGAATCAGAACCACGTAGTATTGTCCTGATTTTCAGCCAATTGGTACTCGTTTCTCTCTTCCCTAGTCAACAGCTGGACACTGTCAACCATCCAACATGGACCGCCTGATTCGGACACTTCAAACTTCTTTAGTAGTGTCCACCTCAATGGCAACCATTGAATGGATACCGTTTGTCAGTGCTGTACTAAGAGAACTGAGAATAGAATATTCATAGAATTCACGCTCCTAAAACAAAACTAACTTATAACCTAATAAATGTTAACAGAATACATATCCCGCAACGCCATACCGCCTTTTTTTAAACAGCAGGTTGTTGGAGCATCAATAGATTTATGTAACCACCTCCCATTACGTTTGAGGGCTGAACATTCCCTGAAAAGTTTTCAGAAAAAAGTTTAAACGTCTCTTCTGTATAAGGAGTATTATTCTGTGAGTAATTTTATATCTCACAGAGAAATAGCTTAAGGGAACATTGTACTCCCATTAGCCGTAATGTTAAATTAAGCATATTTATGTGCCCCTTTCTCAAAAACTATACAAGATAGAGATCTGTATTTTTTATGGCTATAATTCAATACATAAAGAACTCTGATAAGCAAAAAAGCATTTATATAATTATTTTTTCTTTCAATTTTGATTTTTTCAAAATTACCATAAAAATTTTTATATTTTTGATATAAAACTTTTAAATTAAATAACTATTAAACATAAACTTATGATTTTGCTTATAAAAGTGCAAGTATGTTACAAGAACATGCAGTGAAAATGTCAAGTCTCTAGGTATAATACTTCCTGAGAAAAGGGTACATAAGTAATAAAAATACTTAGTTTTCAGGAACGCCTATTTAGTAAATACATGGATAATCTATACAGAAAAAAACTAAACTTACATGTATTAAAACACTCCTGCTTCATAGTCTTTACTAAGAAGCAATCACTGCTTTCAGTTTTTAATAGCTACTGCCAACTTGACAAAATAAAATAATGGAAAGTTTATATTTATATACTACTATATAAATATTTGCATACAAATTACAACAGTGCTACCAAAGCAAAGAGGGAAATCGTTGCATATCTCCTAGGTATGATAAGATTGCAACACATATTTTGCATTGTTATAACTATGGAAATTAAATAAATGATATATCATTTTTTTCATAAGAAAATGGAGTTTCATAAAATGCAAAAAAGTAAAAATGCAAAAAAGAAAATATTTATGAGTACAATGTCCCCTTAAGTTGTTAAATGCGTTGTGTAGTTTAGTTATCGATGTTGACGTTTGTGATGCAATGTGATGTATTGGTGATAAAGTATTCGATTTTAACACAACCTGTCGCCTTCAATATCCGAAACACTTTGACCCCAAGTAGTCGGGTTACAGCACTGCGCCACTAGTGTCAGCTAACACAATAGAGAAATTTAGCCTCCATTGTTCACAGGTCAGGTAAACAACGATTTGACGTGTAACTATCACTGATATATAGACAATTGTAACTTCATCAAGAGTTGATGTATGGAATAGTACACTGTCTAATCCCCTACTGTAATGTAGAGCCAACTCTAGATCAACATTTGAAAGCATGTACCAGATTTTCACGGTATAACGGGAAATCAATTTAAATTTAGACTATATGAATTTAGAATACGTGTGCATTAGATTCATATTAGAATGATTTCAATTTTACTATTCTTTTAGGTTTTTAATAATAATCAACAATGTTGTAATATAAAATTTAACTCGTGGTTTAGCCAAATAAATAAATGCGTCTGATCAATTATCAGTCACACTAGGGAAAGTCAGACATGCACAAAAAACAGTCGTCACAAAAGTAACGGCAGAAATAATAATTTATACACAGATTGCTCATGACATAGGGAACACTGAGTCGTTCATCAAGTACAGGTAGGCCTACGGATTGTGGTGCGTGCGGTGTTGCCACATTGAACGAGGACTGACAGAACGTTCGCGCACCTGTGTTGGCTCTCTGAGGACAACCGCGCTCAGTCCACAAAGTACGTGCTGTGAACAGTCCACAGACAACAGCGTAACGCCGTTGAGCAGGGTATGAATGTAGTGTACGGGTTGGAATGAATTAATTACTATTCGTCTAATTACAAAAAAAATGTACGTGTGTTTCAATATACAATTCAATAAATTTGACTCGTGGTTAAGCTGAAAACCAAATGCTTTTGATCAGATAACTTCACACTGACCGCAAGTCAACCAATCTAAGAAGTCTCTCCAATAGTAATTACACAGATACTTAACTATATATATTGCTCATGACATAGGGAAAACTATCTCGTCGCTCACTAAGCACAATAGGCCTACTCTATACGCATCGTGGTGCGAGCGGTGTTGCCACATTGAACGAGGACTGACAGAATGAGAGCTCCATTCGCACACCAGTGGAGATCCTTTGAGGACAACCGCACTCAATCCACAAACACTGCACGTGCTGTAAACAGTCCACAGACAACAGCGTAACGCCGTTCAGCAGGGAGACGAGCAATCTGTATGTAGTTATATTATCCGTGGTAATGGTTCGTTGGAGACTGTAATAAGTGAGGCACGACACTGTTGCGTCAGAGGTGTCGCGTGCGTCAAAGTGAAGGTCCGGCCCTTCCTACCGTGACGGGCAGCCTTGCTGTTTTTGTTTTAATTACGAGGAAGCCGGGTTGTGACGACCCAGTGGGTTCGAACACAGGAACATCTTTCCTGGCTGTATCTACTACATTGAAGGAATTGTTTATCTGAGGTAGGAATTTACACTGGACTGGCGAAGGACAGACGTTTTCCTGTAGCACTCCTTATAATAATAGATATATTTATTTTTTAAGTCATATTTTGAGGACTGAACTTAAAATAAACTGATTTGAGTGACGGCTTTATCTTAAGGCTTTTAGTGTTGCTTCCACTCGCCCCAACATGAATCCGCGACACAGGAGCGCCTCTTACCTGGCTGAGGGGTTGTCATAAATAATTTTCGCTAGGGGTGCGACTCAGGAGCGCCTCCCCATCCCTTTTCGGAGGCACTCCTGTGTCGCACCTAAAACTACCTGTCCTCGGCACTCTACCTGCGTCTTATCTGCTATCGAGGCCTCCTGAATGCCTATCAATCTAATATCACAACAGCTACTATGATACTGACTTTGTTAGGTGCACTGCATATTTTGTAGGAGTAAGTGTAACATTGGTTCTTAAACGGTTATACTAAAAGACCAATCAAAACTATTAATGTTTTCGGATGTGGACCGCGTCACGTTTACTACATCAACTCCCGAAGACTAAGAAAATGATGTATTTATAGTCATCTT
This sequence comes from Stictocephala bisonia, assembly GCA_035578905.1. Lineage (NCBI taxonomy): Eukaryota > Metazoa > Arthropoda > Insecta > Hemiptera > Membracidae > Stictocephala > Stictocephala bisonia. The sequence continues at coordinate 118,882 of JAQJVL010001049.1, forward strand.
TTTAAAAAAATTATAAACTTGATCTTATTTAGTTTTATGTAAAAGGAACATGTAGACACTCTTCCTTTGCTCATGACTTGCCCCTTTAACACATGAGTATTAATTATGAAATATTAACCGTAGTTTATACAAATTCGTAAAAGCCAAGCAGTGGTTTTTAAAAAATTGTATAATTTTATTACTTGGCAAGTTGTTTCAAAGAAATTGAAGAGTTGCAAAAAAAGTCAATAACTACAAATAGGCTTGTAAATAAAGAATAAGTATTTCTTAGTTTTAATACGTAATAATTTGTATAACATTCTAAAATAATAAAATCAAATGAAATAAATTAGTTTCCAAAATATAATGATATAACTGTTATAACATATGGTGTAACGTATTTAAAAATTAAAATTGAGCTTTACATTTGAAAGAAGATAAATAACTAGTTTATCAGTTTTATCTAATTAAATCAAGAATTTATTGTGCAGGTGTAAAAATGTTCTGAGACTGGAAGACAATATAAGATATTTTATAATTTAATTTGATTTTGACGCTATTCATATTGAATTATCACTCGCTAATAAACGTCTTTTGATAATTTACGCTATCTAATTTCTATCTATTTCAATTATTTAATGGCTATTTTTCAAATGATTACAGTATTGACGATTCAACCTGCTTAGCCTTGATTTAATAGAAAGGACTATGAAAAATAGTTACTTAGGAATACGTCAAACGCCAACCAATCCATGATTTTACGTCTTATACATTACACATTTTCTATGACTTAGAAGCGTGTCAATGAATTGGACTATAACAACTTATTTTAACATAGCTTATATTTACAATTTCAATACATAAAGGCTTTTTTATTTCTAAAGTAATTTGAAGTGTAAAATTTGCTAACAAACCCGGGAATCGAACCCGGATCATATGTAAATACTGTAACATGTATGCTTATTTTAATAAAAATACATATCGCCTACTGTTAGATTGCTCTCAAGTTGAACACAATCTCACCATAGATATCAAGAGCCCTTAGTTTTTGAACCTTGTCAAACCCTTGTCACACTGGACCCGCGAGGGTACGACAGTGGAGCGCCTCAAGGGCAGGCGCTCCACTGTCGCAGTTGTGGTATTTCTTGGCTGACAGTTTTATTAGTTTTTGCCAGGCGCTCCACTGTCGCTCTCCCCCCCAACATCGCACTGATCCTTCAGCTCGACAGTAAAACCGAACACGAACTATAAAGTCCAGAGGGGCCTAAACTAGGTGAGTGCGAGTCACAAGGCCCTTTCAGCGTCCTGAGAAACCCGTACAAATCTTTATCAAAATCACACCAGATCATCTAGTCACATACCCAAAAGTTTGGGCAAACAATGGATCTCTTAAAGGAAAAGTATGTCTTCGGACCAATTGTAGTATTAATGAAAACAAATCTCTATACGAAGTGTAGACCCCATGTTGGTTCGATAAGTACTCGGTAGATCGTACGGAGCGTGTTTTCACTCAAATATTGTGTGTGTGAGAGACGCATCGACTAAAATACAGTATCTGTCTTTGCCTGCCGCACCAACTGCTGAATTTGTCTGTCTCTCTCGCACTACCTTTACTCAGAACAGATCACTCTCTCGGTGACTTAATAAACTTAAGGGACGTTCGCCATAACGTTTCTTTTTCTTGTACTAATTTGAATTCGTTGCCAATTGTCTTCACCGAACCAAAGTGACTATGGGGCAGTCTGTACAAAAAGAAGGTGTCACAAATCTCCTTCCTTTAGAGCTATGAAAGTTGATAAGTTATACGCGTACCTCATGTAGGCCTAACTCCGCAAGTTTTCCACACCATCCATGTGAGGAATATCCTGTGGACAGCATCGACAGCTGCATCTGTGTAAAGGCTTAACTGGCCCCTATTCCAAATGGTATATTCCAGGTGATTTGGAACCAATGTCCTGTAGACCGTTTAACAAGCATGACTGTCATTAAAATTCCTGGCGATCCTCATAATGAGATCCAAATTCCCCCGTGGTTTTTCATTCAACACAGTTTACGTGTTCAGAGAAGACCAACTTGGAGTATGGATGGCAACGATATATCGGAAATATCGATAAATACGTTTCGATGTATCGATATTTTCTTTCGATAATATCGTCCATATCGATATATTGGTCCGATGTATCATATCACTAAATATGGACGTTATCCCTCTTACTCAAAATCATCACAATTGAAAAAAAAAACACATTTAAACTGCCTATTATGCGTACAAAACATGCGTTGATATGATAAAAAGTAACATGAGGTTAACGCACTTATATGTAGTTTATTGTAGACCAGTGGGTGGAACGGGTAAATTATGTTGTGTGTGAGTCGGCAACGCTTACTCTAGGATGCCTAGCCAGTCGTCTTACAAACCATTATTACATTATGCTCTTTTTAAATTAACATAATAATGAAAGTTATAGGCCTAATTATTCTTATTTTGATTTATTTTTAATTCAGCCCCACAGATCATTACTTTATTCGTGTAGATAAATGTATTCATTTTAACATTCAGTAGCTATTCTAAATAGTGTCAGCTACACATGAGTTTATTTTTGGACATGACATAAGAGTTGTTGCAGAATTTTAAACAGATAAATCATTTACAGTTCGATATATCGGTTACCCAATATATCGATATATTTCTTATCGTTAGATCGATATGTTGAAAATATTTGCTATTCCTAACTTGGAGTTTATGAGAACGCCAAGATCGCGGACAGCACGTTTTTTTCGTTCTACAGCCATAAAAGAAGAATGTCGGATTAGTTTTATGCGTGAACAAAACTAAACCGTCAGTCTGCTGTTGCATATGTTTGTCTTCGGTTTGTCTCACAGCTGAATCAATACGTGACTGACGAGCAAAATTGTCTCTTGTATCAGCGATATCCACAGATCCCTCGGTATAAAGTTAGACTTCACAGTTCTGTTGTCAGGTCTGAGATTATTTCGAATCGATTTTCAGAAGTTGTCTATCGGAAACGGACAATTTCGTTTCAACGAATACATTCAAAATGCATGTCTAGACTCAGTAGTTTCTGTTGTTGCAACACATTACAGTATATGCATTATATATTATTGTATTAAACAAAATATTTAAATAAGGTAATCTTCGTATTTGAGATTGATTTAAGCTTAGAAGTCGCTAACCAGGCTAATAATGAATGTAATGGCATTTTACAAACCTGTTAATGTGTGTTATATTTGGTATACTAGCTATTTAAAGAAATTATAGAACAGTCAGTTTATACGTTTAATAAGTTACGCCTATATCGTAAAAAAACTCAGAAACGTATCAGTGTTCAAGTTGCGTGATGGCAGTAAACGCACTTCCCTGTTCTGGTTTTGAAGTTGCTTTTTCTCTCAATTTCCGAAAGCTGGTAACCCATTTATTTATTCTACTCGATTGTTACACAAATCTTAAAGGGCCTAGAGTGAACGGCGTGTCAAAACTGGCAGACGGTTGTTTTACACAAATTATTGTAAAGGTCCAAATCACCAGATTTATTAATAGATAGACTGTAGAGAAAAATGGTTTTCACAAATACAAGTTTGTAAAGGCCTTAACCACCTTGACCTATTGGGTAGTAAAATTGGAATGGTCGGAATTTATAACAGTAATCTATATTGTTGACCTAAACCACGTTTAATTCAATTTTAGTTCATTGCCCCAAATTATATCCCTCGATATCTCGCGTCTGGTCCGGAATTAATCACATCTCCTTGGCCAGTGCTGCAATTCATTGTAGTAGCAATGTTTTTTGTTTTTTTTTTATAAGATCTCAATGAGAAGTGCAGACCCCAAGTTAAATACTCAGCCTGGCGCAGTTTGAAAACGAATTTTGATCAGTGTTTGGTAGATCGCATTTTCCTTCAAACTATTGTGTGTATGAGAGAGATAGTGCAACGCTAACCATTTTCGACTTAATCTGCCTTTGTCGCACCGTCTGCTGACGACTATCTCTGCGTCTCTCGCACTGTCTTTACTCAGAGCAGAGCACTCTCTTGGTGACTTATTAACTTCAGTTTCCACCTGTACAAAACAAACTGACTTTTCGCCGTTTCTGTTCTTCTTATTGAGTTTAGTATTAATTAATTCATTGGTAGTGATGTTCCGTTGGGTGTCACATGCCTTTTCCTATTGTAGAATTTTGTAAAAGTACCATCATATTCATAGAATAATTGTTCTTACATATAATGTATAGTATTTCTCTGAAGCACTTTGCTAAATCCAAGGTAACTTGCTAGACTTAACGCGAAGTATGTATAAATCTCATGTCCCCAGCTGGTTAGTAGCTAACCTTACCCTCATTCTTGCGGCCGCAGTTCAACGACAGTATCTCGTAATCTGAGAGGAGCCGCAGGACACACCACAAGGGGTCTTTGTTACCTGGGGGGGGGGGGCTCAGCCATGGTGGACTTACACCATGGGCTCACCTGTCCCCCGTTACTTCGCTGCGTGTGCTACCTCTCAATGTTGGACGAAGGAGTACTCCTGAAACTATAGTATCTCTCCGGGAAAGAACTCTGTTAATAGTTTTTGGGAAGTGATACATTCATCTGTCAAGGACCTCTCAGTGTTCTTAATCCACAGATAACCAGCTGTACACAAATTACTAATCGTATAGGTGAAACCTAGCACGTTGCCGTAATGAACGGGACTGACTTACCTTGCGCATACCAGTTTTGGGCCTCTGTGGACTGACGGTCTGACAACAGCGCTCGGTCCACAAACGCTCGACGCGCAGCAAAGCGGACAGTCCACAAAGTACAGAACATTTGAATCTTTTCTATCGTGTTATAAGTATCTCTAATGTGTATAGACTAGTGTATGGCCCTAAACCTTCGCTATACTATACTGTACTATTTGACGATGTATAGGCCTATTTATAATGCACTGCAGGATCCATAACTTATGTATGTATGTATAGTACCCGGATGGAAGGAAGTAAATGTTGGTACGGATGGCATTGTCGTGTCTCCTGTGTGGTCTCCGGAAAGACTAAACTGACAGGGCACACACAGGTGTAAGATCGTTGAATCTATAGAACACGTGTACACGGTAACAGACAGTATCCGTTTTACCCTCACTTCCCCTGAAGAAACCAGTACAAGATGTTACGAAAGTCAAAAGACCACGATTCTATAGATAATTCGTGGCTGAAGGTTGATAATAACAACTATACTTTTACATAATAGCCTACCTGATGATAATGTATATATGGCGTATTATTTCTTCTCATACAAATTCGATTATTTAGTGTTAACTTTTCTTCCTCCCACCCATATACGTACAGTGGTTCAGATCCACTTCCAAATCATACACGTACAGTGGTACTGACCCACCTCCCCACTCATATACCTACAGGGTACTGATATACCTACAGGGTACTGTTCCACCCTCCAACTCATACACCTAGAGTGGTACTGACTAACCTTCCCACCCTCCCACCCATACATCTACAGTTGTACAATTCCACCCTCTAACTAATACACGTAGAGTGGTACTGACCCACCCGCCCACCTATACATGTACAGTGATACTGTCCCACCCACACACACGTACAGAGGCACTCTCCCACCCATACACGTACAGTGGTACTGACCCACCTTCCCACTCACATAACTACAGTGGTACAGTTCCACCCTCCAACTCATACACGTAGAGTGGTACTGACTAACCTTCCCACCCATACACGTATAGTGGTACTGTCCCACCCTCCCCCACCCATACATGTACAGTGATACTGTTCCACCCACACACACGTACAGAGGCACTCTCCCACCTATACACGTACAGTGGTACTGACTGACCTTCCCACTCATATACCTACAGTGGTACAGTTCCAGCGTCCAAATCATACACGTACAGTGGTACTGAACCACCTTCCCACTCATATACCTACAGTGGTACTGTTCCACCCTCCAACTCATACACGAAGAGTGGTACTGACTAACCTTCCCACCCATACACGTATAGTGGTATTGCCCCACCCTCCCACCCATACTTGTACAGTGATACTGTCCTACCCATACACGTACAGTGGTACTGATAAATCTTCCCACTCATATACCTACAGTACCAGTGTACCCACTCATACACGCACAATGGCACTGACCCACCCTACCACCCATACACGTACAGTGGTACTGACTCACCTTCCAACTCATACACGTACAGTGGTACTGACTCACCCTACCACTCATACACGTACAGTGGTACTGACCCACCCTACCACCCATACACGTACAGTGGTACTGACCCACCCTACCACCCATACACGTACAGTGGCACTTTCCCACCCATATACGTACAGTAGTACTGACCACCTTCCCACTCATATACCTACAGTGGTACAGTGTTCCCTCCAACTCATACACACACAGTGGAACTGACCCTCCCTTCCACTCATGAACCTACCTTTACCAGGAGGACAACATTTTGAAATTGTCTGGTTTAGGAATTTTTGTTGTGATTCCCTTTATAGATTAATATGTTTAATTTGTGAACGAACACACAATCATTATTGATGAGAGCTTGTGGTTCACTACGCTGTCTCGTAAGACTTATCAACAAATTCTCACGTTCATCGAATCTTCAAAAAATAACTACAATTCCATAGTTATGATCTAATATTTACTTGATTTCAGTGTTCTCTATAGTTTTTGTGTGTTAATAATTATACTATTTTACTTAACAAGTTTCCTTTCGGCCAAATTCTCTATTGTGTAACATTCTAAGGACGAAATACGCAGTAGCCGTAGGAGACGGGGCGTTGTTTACAAGCCTGGCCGGGTTTAAAGGGCAGGCGTTAAACGGTCTTGTTTGTCGTGAGGGGGGGGGGGTAATTGAACAATTTGCCAGCGGCTGATTGTGAGGCAGGACAATGAGGACAAAGGGGCGGAAGTGCGATGCGGGAGTAGAGTTTCGGTTCCGTGGATGTGCCGCCCCGCGCACGCCGATAGCAACGGCTCATCTCCCGGGAATAGCTGCGCACAATGGTTGTCATTACTGACAGATTTGGACTATGTTCATGAAGTAATGATGCCAAACATTACAAAACTGGGTAAGTCCCTCCGAACTGAATATGGTAAATGAGATTTGCGTAAATCGATCACTAATATTTGTACCACCTCAAAGCGTTAATGTAATATTGTAGAAAATATAGCTTGAAAAACAATACAGCGTTCAAAATATGGAACTGTACTCTTCTCAGATGCTTCTGAAAGCTCAAACTAATAACCCTGGTACAATGGCGCGCTCTAACTGAATAGCCATCAACCACATATTGATTCCTTTGGAAGGGCGTTTTCTTGGAATGAGGTAGTATAGTGAGAGATAGTTCTTCATTTAGTTCCCTCTGAGGTGTTTTAGAACTAAAAATACACAGATTACAAATTACAGGAAAAATATGTTGTTTACTCGTAACAGAACTCTATCTGTTTCGTGCGTGCGACGTTGTTATAACGAGAGAGATGGCACAATTTGGTCCTCTGTGGCTGGATTGTGCACAGTCTGACAACCACGGTCAGTCCACAAACTCTACGAGCTACAACGTGGACAGTACACGTCATGATACTGTTCAGCATGGAGGATGACAATAATATATAATTAAATTGTTTGTGGAGTGTAACATATTTATTTAGTAGGAATATTAACTTGACCATCATTTGTTTTTATGATGTGGATGGAACTGTTTTGTATTTATTGCTACTAAACGTGAAAAGATAATTGTTTTGAATTTGGTTCGTCGTGTTTAGTTGGTTTGGTATTCATTACTACGTTCATTGTCACTTGTATGCTCTAATATTTCAGAAGATTACCTGTTGTAAATCGATTCTTTTCTTCATAATAATGCTCGCAAAATTTCAGTTTATAAGGGTTCACGGCCTAGCAAAGCGTAATCTTCAAAAAATACATTTGTGAAAAAAATATTTCTAATCGTGACGAGTAATCCATCTTTGTTCTTTGAACAATGAATCTTGTCTTTGAAAACTTAGCCAATTGAAGTAAGTAATTTATGATTCAAATGATGTTTCTAATGTGGCAACCAAATAAAATGCCAACTCATAAAACCAGTAGCTGTCTGTATACGTAGATTTAAGTCAGCCTTCTCTTGTAGAAGGCAGCGAAGTTTGTGTAAAGCTGCTAACTTTATGTAAGCGTGCAGTAACCACTTCCGTGTAGTAGTCGGCGGCGATGACACTGCGTGGTGCACACTGCACAGAAGGCCTGTAATGGCTGTTGCACGCAAGGCCATGGTTATTGATTGTGTGCAAGGCCGGTACAATATATCGGCCAAGGTGACGTTCACCGTTTCCTTCTTTGTTGCCTGCGGATTGTCGGTTTTAAATATCTAATGTTTGACATCGTCGTTGTTTACTAGCGTTGTTGTCTGATTTTTGCGGTCGTGTGTTATTATTTTGGTTGGCTATGATAATTTTAAAGAAGTCTTCAATTGACTGTGAGGCTACTCACAGCCACAATTTGAACAATTCTGATTCGTGTTCAAATCCTACGACCAGAGATCCGGAGTTTTCTGTTCTGGGAAATTGTCCTAAATTTGCGATCTGTGTAATATGAAGTTTAGCCCTTGTCTGGGGTTAGGTGAAAAAGCAAGTAAATCAATTGAGAATTAATACTTACACGTAAAAAGGTTTTTTTTAACGAGACGTTGATCTCCTTTCCAACCTTACTTTGCCCATTCTCCATTGACTATCAGGAGGAGTAAGGGAGAGAACCAGTTCAGTACAAGGTGAACATTATCAATGAGTACAGATCTGTAGTCATTGACATTACTGGTAAAATCTAACCGTCTAGATCAGAAATCGAACCTGCGTATATCTAGCCCAGGTGCATAGTCCTGACGCCTTAAACCGTTCGGCCACCGGCTCTCCTAAAGTGATGAAGATAATGGCTCTGCATAAATATTGTAATACTGCAACCTGTTAAGTATTTGTTGCAATTAAAGTAAATTCCAAATAACACAGGCTATTCGATGATTATTTCCCATAGGGACACAGTATTATTAAACATTTCTTGAAGTATAAAATGTTTATTCTGAAGCATCCTTAGTGATCCAACCACCCGCCCACATACGTAAGGCGAACGCTAGTATTGACCCACTCATGTCACACAGATGCCACATCACAGTTTGTACAAAGACAGATCAAAGCAATGCGGTGCGCGCCCGTAAATCTAACGTTGAACGGTCTCAAATGAGCGCTCGGACGCCTGTTTGCCGTATTATTAGCTCTGCTATTTGTAATTTCGTCGTTTGCTGGAGAGAGACTAAGAAAGGGTTCAATAGAGATAGAGAGAGGGAGACTGCTGGCGCTAATTGTGAAAACAGAACAAGAACCAATTTCACAGAACAGGCAAACCGGCTTCACGAGGACCCATATAAGCGGACAATCGTCTTGTTTTTATAGTCATTGATTCTAGTTATAACAACGGCCGCTTGATCCTGTGATCCAAAATTAAAATGTTGCCGTCGTTACACACCAATCTTATAATATCCCTTAGAAAAGCAAAAATAAAAAAAAAAAAAAAAAAAAACACCTGTTCCATTACCTCATCTTGCTTCTGTTTGTAAAAGCTTAATGATGCAGTTCGAATGGTTTGATGCGAATTTGGTCCCTTCCTTCTTCGCAAATCCCTGAAGATAAATCGATTGATGATTAGGTAATTTGTGGAACTCTGACAATTTGAACACCGCCAAGGTGAAAGTTAAGGCGACACAAAGAATATCACTGCTTGCCTGTCATCAGATGATGGATGACAATGGTTAAAACATCGTTGTTTACAGTTGCGTTTTTTTTTTCATATTCATGGGCGAGCCTTCCAGTCAATTTTCATCCAGTGAATTACCTGTTATATGTATGGATGTTGACATTCAAGGCGGTGTTAACATTTTACTAAATAAGCCTAATCCTAAAATACCCTTGATTAACTATAAGGTCTCCACTGCAGCTGATTCAAACTGCATTACATTTACACGAGACTTCAGTGGAGCGCAAAACGGCTGATAATTTGAGACTACATTTAAAATTGGGTGATCAATATATGTTATTGGCAGTACCTACTCAAGAATATTGCAGTGTATTGCAGGACAGGCTGAGTTGATCTATATACTGATTAACAACCTTTACGGTACGGTATGTTTATGATTTAAAAAAAGACCATAAACTTATAACAGAGCTGTCGTTATTCACGGTCATAAACCATTTAAAGCGATCACGGCATGACTCAAGCCTATATTTGTCATCATCTGTAACGGATGTCGCATGCACAAGGAACATGTGGTAAAAGCATCGGAAGCTGCGGGTTACAACACTGTTCCCTCGGATGAAATGAAGAACATGCATAACGTGTCGAGTTTCAGTTATTGTGACGTAGCGTGTAGAACCGATATGAGTTCGAGTTTAAACAAAGCTCAAAGTGGGTAGCTTGTTAATTGTTGGAGATGTATTTTGATCTCCCGGTAGAGAGTAGCCTAGTTTTACCCTTTCTCTTATGCCTGCTTTATATGTTTTAATGCTTTTATAGCCTCATTGGACCACGTCTGTCAAACATTTTCTGGTCATCTTATTCGATACGTTTTCTTTCCGAGTGGCCCAATAGTTCTTCATTCGCTATGATTTCTCTTTCGTTCTTCGTCTGTAAATATCCATTTCGTTGTGTGTCGTTTGTCTATCGTTGTCGTTTATATCTTATTTTAATAATTCTCAGTCTTTTTTGCTTTTGTGATTTACTTAACAAAACGTCCAAAGTTATTTGGAGTTTGTTCCATATCCTCTGTAATTTCCTTAATCCGCCCTGCTTGTTTAAAATTTCAGAGTTTTTCTGTAATTTTTGTCAATAAATTGGTTTCTGATAACCTCGTAATTTGACCAAAGAGAGACATCCTCTTCTTTCGTTTAATATCAGGTTTCTGTATACCACCCATTTGGTAATATCTACCACTGTCTATCTTGTTGATATGTTTTGTTTATGCATGTAACCGCTAACCTTCTCTCTACTTTTAGCATTTGTCGATTCTCTTTTTCTGGGTAATTACAATGGAGTTTCACTCCCGTATGTTATCTCTGGTTGAACAACCGTCTTAAAATATTTCAATTTTGTTTTGATCGTAAGATATATTTTATTTTATCTTAAACCATGTTAATTTTCAAGATTTTGTCATTTTGTTAGTTCTCTCTAACCATATAGTTTTCTCGCCCAAGTTTTATGTTATAATTTCCCCTGGATATTTACATTCTTTCACTATTGCATTAATTTATTTAATTTGTTTTCTTTTATTTAGTATTATATGTGTGTGTGTGTGTGTGTGTGTGTGTACTTCAGAATCTGCAACCAATATCTCAGTTTTTCAAATTATATCTGTAGTTTGATTTTTTGTGTTATATTTTCTAGGCTTGTTAATTGATGTTTTGCTTCTTGATTATTACTACCTGGTAAGGCTAAATCGTCTGACAATACCAAGCTATTTGAGTTTATTTGATCTTTCTTTGTTCCAATTTTGACTTTCCATCTATCACACTGTAAAATTGTTATTTTTAAATCTCTAAGTCTTATATTTCTATTTTCCCAAAGAGTATTTCTATTTCACGTTTTTTCAGCTTATTTGACTGAGTAATTAGGCACACACAATTTGTTCGTACTGTAGTAAAAAATCAACGATCACTTTCTATCGATGATCGCAAGGAAAGAACTCTCTGCGTTAAGCACAAGTTCCCATTGCGAGACATGTAGGCGTGACAGTCGGTTGGCAGCTTTTGCATTCTTGTTGCTGTACTTGTTGAATATTAATCTGCATGTTATTTCATATTTTCTTTTCTTTGTGAGATATTTTCATTTTCTCTTGAGTAACTTGTGTGGATGTTTTGTTGCTATTCTTCTTCTATTTACGTCCTAAGTTCGTTGCTTAGAGACATCTCAGAGTTGTGCTCTCTTTTTGTCGTATGATTGTTAAGGTTTCTGGTTAATATTGATGGTTTGTAATTCATTTTATCGCAGTGCGTTGTTATTGAGCGGGTGTTTAATGCTGTTACTCTTGTAAGGACTTTTAGTAGTTTGTTCATTAGTCCAATATATTGCAGCAGTGTGTAACTAATTTCTACTACCGAATTATGTGAATATTGGGATAGTTGTTGGCTTGTTCTTCTTGTTCTTGTTCTTGTTATTTCCATCCATAGGCCCTTAAGCGTTGGATAGGTCAAAGTGCCAACTCTAGGTTAGCCACTATTTGGTTGGGGTGGGTTAAGGAAGTTGCAGGTTGGATTACAAATTTTTAGATGGTTTGTGAGGTCTTCCACAGAATAAAAACAGTGAGCTATTAGAAATGTTTTCAAATATGCTTTAAATTTTCTATTGTCAGTTATTTCGGAAACAAATTTTGGAAGTGATTGATAGAATTTAAGACCAGCATAAAGTGGTTTTTTTCAAAAACCGCCAGTCTATGGGTGATGGAAAATTTAGCCTTAAACCGGGTATCGTGAGTGTGATTTTTTTTTACAATAATCTGTTAGGTTTTGGGTTCTAATGTAGGTAACTAGTTCAAAAAAATATAGCGATGGAGCAGTTAAAATACCAAGTCTGGAGAAGTATATCTCCCGCAATATTGGGTGAAAGATCAAAAATTGTTCTAACAGCCTTTTTTTGCCTAGTAAATATTTTATCCACAAGTGATTTGTATCCACCCCACAAGGCTATGGAATACATAATGTGAGATTCTAGTAGACTAAAATAAACTATTCTAGATACATTAATGCTACACAATCTATTTACTCTTCTTAACACAAACAACCCAACAAAGGCTTGCAATGCTGTATCAGTGAATTGCCGTTGACACCAAAGTACAAGGGGCCCGTTTTCAGTCAGTATCAGCCGTGCGTCATCGAGTTAAGATCACAAATGAATCAATCCCACTCCGCCAGAGGGTGTGCTCTATCACAGTCAGCTGTGTCGGACGTGCCTAAACCCCGTATTACTTCCGTCGTCTTTGTCCTAGATTCGCCATCCTCACACAAAATGTCATGTCTTTGATAGTTAACCTGTAGATGTGATTAAGCGTATGATCGCCATACATGTTCAATTTGTTACGTGGTCCTTACGGGGAAACGTGGTTCTCCGATACTAAAGTATATTCACTGAATCACCCGATTTGACTTCAGAGCGCTCCAACAGCAGTGGAGGTTAGGAGTTTAAGACCAGTGGCTTGACGATATTAGCAACCGTTACCATAACAACGCCTTAACATCTTGCGTGGCCAACACATTTCAGTTTTTTATCTGCTCCTTTCCTTTCTGGTTCTTAATGTATGAATGTGTGTAAGTAAAAATGTTATGATACTTTTTACTTTCTCCCATATGCGTCAGCATAAAGTATTGTGATCGTCCAAAAAACATTTTTTCACAAGTTGGTCTAAAAATCCATTTTAGCGTCCTCTGAATCCCAAAAAGTGGTTTTTGAATAAAGATTTGGATGTCTGTCTGTGCAGTTCGCTGGAGACCAAATTGATGGATCAAGATGAAATTTGGTATGAAGATGTACAGTATTTAGCCAATATCTCCAAACAGTTTTTATCGCTTTTTTGAAATTTTAGTTTTTTAAAATTATTTTTATGGTCAAAAACATACAAAAATGTAATTTTCTAAAAAATGGCTCTAACTTGACTAGTTCTTGAGTTATGGCATTGATTATATAAACCTACAATAGATAAACCATCTAATAGGAAATCTAGTAATTTTGTTAGTTTGTGTGGCCCGCAACCACATCTGGTTTAAACTGCATTACATTTCCAAAGTTTTGATCTTTTAGTGTTAATATTGGGGACAGTTTGTGCTAATTCTATGGAACAATTTATTTTATTGTTTGCATATTATTATAGATTGCCAGAACCTCTTGGTAGCACCACGCAGCATAGCTTCACTCAAGTGTCACAACGTGCGCTCATGTCATGCGGGATATTCATTGAATCAAATGTAATTCGAGAGTTCACCCATCAATAAATTTACTCCAAATGTGCTGTGCATGAGACGAGTTATGGCATGATGTTTATGTTTACAACGATGAAGTCATTGCACAACAACTAGCAGCTGTAAGCTACTGAGTGAAGCACGTGATAGTATGCCAGTTTTCAAACAAAACAGCCGCAGGAAGCAGGTCCACTCCACTCCACTCCACTCCTGCCGCCTCGTGAGTTCACACTGCCCTGAACTTTACTTTACCTAGGTGACCAATCAAATGGGGTAGGTCCAACCGATGAAGTCTTGGTCGTCCTCATGTATGCCATTATACGAACATTTGTTATTCAAAATCAACATACTGTTTACTTTCATCATAGTTGGCCATGTTTACGACTTAAGGTCTCATAATTGTTTGCTAACCGATATTTAACTCATAATTGTTTGCTTTAAGATTTAAACTTTCATTATAGTTGGCCACGTTTACGACTTAAGGTCTCATAATTGTTTGCTAACCGATATTTAACTCATAATTGTTTGCTTTAAGATTTACACTTTCATCATAGTTGGCCCTGTTTACGACTTAATAACTGATTGCTAACCGATTTATCCAGTGAAAATGTTTCGTTATTTTTGTAAATATGACTTACACTTGTTACTTACGTGTTATAAGTAATCATTATACACGACCTATTATATATTCTGTCAAAAATAAGTCGACTGTTTATTGTAAACGTTTCACCCGTATTTGTCTGAACTATTTCTGACCGATCCTCTGGAGAGGTTAGTTGCCTTGTTTCCACTCTTGATATCACTTGTCAAACTGTAGTCTGTACGTTACAGGCAGTAGGGTGTCCAAACCCCCTCACTACGCTTGTTGCTTTCAGTTTCAGGATATTGATGACGGCGGTACCCGCTCGTTAGACGCTCATTGTCCAGCTTCCGCTAGAAGCGGCTTGTCGATATCATGGTCCCTTGAACAGCTGATCGTCCGACAATTCAACAGTGTCAAGTCGGTGGCTGGACCAAAATTATGTTGCAGATAAATATAAAACAAGCACTTATTTTTCAATGAGAAACGTATTATCACCTAACGGACGTCAACTTCTTATGGCCACAGCGAACCTCAGTGGTGGTTATTTAGACATTACAAATAATGTACACCTTTTTATACATATATCTGTAATAATACTTACTGCATTTATCCTTGTAGATTGGGGAGGGAGGGAGTGACAAGGAGCTGGTCCTGCCATCGCGTGGCAACTTTTCGACTCGGCATTCAGCGCGCTATTGAATGCGACCACTGTTTATTTCTTCTCTGTGCTACCATACGATTGATAGTAGTTAGTATGATGGTAAAATAATAGTTTTAACTGCAAAATAAATCAAATAATTTACATTGAAGTCAGCTGTATTTTGTTTTTTTAAGTTGTGTTTTGAATGAGTAAAGGTATATTGTACGAAAGTTCAGTATCACTTTTTTACTATTCATATATACGATAATATCTATTCATCGCACGATTTCTATAAGCCTACTAAATTTATTTGCATTACGCAATTAAAATTTTTTTACATTCAGCCTCTAAACTCTATTTTAAGCTTTCTTGGTTATTGTTTCTGTTTCATTTAGGATCATAAATATCATATTTAAAGTGTCCGAAACACCTCGGTTATCCTTGCAGACGCTATTTTTTTGTTGTTTTTTTTTTTTACCTTTAAATGTAGGCCTATGTCTCAAAAACTAAAATACGTATTAAGCTGACATTTTGAATAGTCCTTTATAACATAATCATCCAGTTTGAGAAAAATTACGGGGTTTCCTGTACCAAAATTTTCAACATAGTGGCCATTTAACATTTTAAATCCAAAATAACTCACAAACCAATAATTATATTAAAAATCACATGGGATAATATTTTTTTAGGAAATTCAGTTACAAATAAAATGATATAACGTTTTTAAAAATCGGATGAAAAATAACAAAGAAAAGATAATTTACGCGACAGTATGTAGCCTACAATGCAATATGCCAGTACAATGTGTAACACACATGCAACAGCTGAAAATAATAAAGTAATTTCATTTGTGATAGTCTTAAATCAGATGTTTTCATAAGCTGTATTGTTGTACTAGTCAGTTGATTTAAGACTATCCCAAATTACTTTATTATTATCAGCTGTTGCATATGTCACACATTGTACTGGCATATTGCATTGTACAAACTTTCACATAAATGATCTTTTGTTTGTTATTTTTCATCCGATTTTTAAAAACGTTATAACATTGTATTTGTAACTGAATTTCCTAAAAAATATTATCCTATGTAATTTTTAGTATAATTATTGGTTTGTGAGTTATAGGATTTAAAATTTAAAATGGCCGCCATTTTGACAATTTTAATACAGAACCCCCGTAATTTCCCTCAAAACGGACGTACAACATTTCAGCTTAATACACCTTTTTGTTTTTATTTTTTTTTTTTTATATAAATTTAAAAGTAAAAAGAAAAAAGGTGTCTGTAAGGATAACCAAGGTGTTTCGGCCGCTTTAAATATTACATTTGTGATCCTAAATGAACCAGAAACAATAACCAAGAGAGCTTATCAGAGAGTTCGAGACACCCTGTATAATTCGTTACTTTAAGGAGATATAGGTAGGTCTTTACTTCACCTGTACCAACACCTAGTGTGTATATATAGAGTTGATTAATACACCCGTGTCCGTCTTAGTGGTGAATCACCGGTTAGGTAGGATTTATGTTGTACAAACGTATTATTGCAAGTCAAGTGCAGGGAGATCGATAGCTCGATGACTCATCGACTGAAGGACTTCTGCCTCTCGACTTTAAACCGAATAAACGTTGCCTTGACTCACTCACAAGTTGTCTACAGGTTTCGGACAGAATTACGATTGCTCTCTAATCGATTTAGTTTTGTCGCAAGTTTTTATTGTGAGATGTTGATTGAGATTGTAGTTTTCGCATTTTTAATATTCACATGAATTCGGACGGTTGGCGTTGTTTTTCCTCTTTAATTTGCCTGGCCGTGTGGACTGTGCGTAAACTATTTAATCAAGTGAAAGTATCAGCCGTTGGCTCAGTTGGCGGTTCGAATCTTGAACATCGGGACAAGACTGTTAGCCTCAACCTCGTTGGCTTTTTCAATGATTACTTTATTTTGAAATTTCTATGTACGTTTCGTTTCATGAATAGGTAGTTAAGTGCATACAATTTTATTTAGTAAAACAATTATTTATACTATTATTAGTGTTGTTATAAATATAACTATTATTTTCTAACTGGAGTAATCCAGATTCAACAGACTGTTTATTAAAAAGTACTGAATGTTAAACACTATACTTACAGTTAAGACGTGAAGTCATTTTGACGGTCATTACTATTTCGGTCGGTGATTCCTTCAGGCATTGATCCTTTTTAATCAAAATATGTACTTTAAAGTGTTTTACAATAATAAGTAATGTTTTTTTCTGCTTGAAGACATGGTTGATGGCATTATTTCATTTTAATACTTACTATGCTTTTTGGGAAGAGGTAATATTCCTTAGTCCATTTTGCCTGGAGTAGCCTACATTTCTTTTGGAAAGTTCCGAGCTGTAGTCTAACTATAGCCGTGACAGACTTATTGTTGAGTTTACCCATTAGTTGTGACGAAATATGGCATGCGTTAGTTTCAAGAAATAGAACATTCACCATTTCTGATAATGCGTTTGAACTACTTAAAGCCACTTGAACACTACTTGTCGTTTGTGACTCATTCAGTGAGTGCCACTTGAAATAAGTCATCTTTTGATTGAAGATCGTCTACGATACCCTTTGAATTGTAATTCGCGCGCACTATTGGTATCGCTGGTAATTGAAGTGATTAAGCGATTAAGGATTTAGCATTAATTCAATAAATGTTATTTTACCTTTGCGTGTAATATGTTATAGAGAAAATCCACTGTAAAGTACGAAATCAGTGTATTTTAAGCTTCAGATAAAAATAAATATCAAGAAAAAGCAAAGGTTCCAGATCGGAACATTGAGTTACTCCTGAACTGGAAACGAAGTTCTCTGAATCGTCACAAAAGCACTTTTAATTCCCTATCCATTTGGTAATATTTCATCCCCTGAATAAGGCTCGGGGAATAAGGAAGGAACCCTCTCTTTAAAAATACATGCAGAGGAAGCTCTTCAAAAGTCTCATAAAAATCTATATAAATGGTATAAATCTGTACAAGAAAATAATTGGATGTTTTGCAAAAGGTTTTTATGCATATTTCTTTTAGTCGTTATTTGTCATAGATCGTCACGTTTGGCCGAATATAGGTTAGGAATGAATTATGTGATTGCATATATGAACCAGGGTAGGCTTTGTTTCTAAAATTGACCGATCTCTAAAATAAAGAGCAATTTTTATTAATATCCCTCTATTTAGGGCAAAAAATTAGTTTAACAATAAAGCACAGCTGGTGCATCTGAGGAAACAGCTGGATGGTGTGATTTTGTTGTGTCGATCAACGCAATTTTCGGTAGTCGTAGCAGAGGTAGCAATGTTAAAACAGCATTGTGAGCTGTCTGAGCTTTCAAACTATGTAAAAAATAGAACTATCCTACAAATCGTCACACGCACATGTTTAATAAGAAAAATTCAGATAATAAACGATGGGATCACAATTTCTTCCTTCCTATTTAATGTTGAGTGGTTGTGACAACATTAACAATTGAAGCTTCCTGTGTTGACCGTGCCAAAAGCATGTTTACATAGGACTGTTCACAGAACTTCCATGTTTCGCCCATTACAAGGTGGTAAAGCTGAGTGTGATTTGACACACGTCAAGGAGGTTCACTTGGAACAAAACCACATTTTTGTTAAGCCTACGTTCATAATATAGTTAATTCTCTAGTTGACAATTGTTTATTCGTTAATACTTTACTCAACTGTTTACTTTGGAACAATTTTGGATCGTACGTTAAGTTTTTTGTCAATTTTAATGTTTTATATCGAGAGTTTCTACGACTACTTCCCTTTCGACTCTTAGGGTTCAAAATTTCTACGGGACAATTGTACTTGTATGGGTGGTTCTTGTAGGGTTGGACAAACCTGATCTAACCTGACCAAACCTGTCCTAACTTAAACTAATCTATCATAATCTAACCTAACATATCCTGACGTAACCTAACCTAACGTCATATAAACCAACTTAACCCATCCTAACCTAAATTGACCTAACCTAATCTAACGGACCGATAACATTGGTTCATATCCCACGTTACATTTGTCTGTTATGGACTACAAAAAAAAAAAATAAATAAAAAGATTTCGGCTGAGTGGTGTAATTCAACCTCTAAACGACCTATTAGTCAGAAGATTATAACAGTATTATCATTTTGTTCTAAAGTAAATTGTAATGAGTCGGACTTTGTCTGTAACAGTTGTATTGAGTAAATAGTTTGATTACCCTGTAAAATATGTACCTTGGATTTGTAAGTTTATTATTGAAGCAGTTTAACAAAATCACATGGTTTAAAGACGCTATTATAACATCAGAATAGTATATTTCATAACAAGAGTGGAAAGTGGGGTTTTGCATGTTCGAGGCCATATGTTTGAAGTGCGAGACTTGTCGAGCACTTCAAATGGTCGAGAACATACAAAACACTTTCACTCGAGTTTTGAACGATACTTTTCACTACACTACGGAATAAAAACAGGTGTTGTTGACTGTGGAAAATTTTCGGTTGTAAACAATGTTACTTTCGGTAGTAAACAATAGACAGCTGTTGAAAATATGATGTTTCGCAGGTTGTAAACACATAACGAAAACAGCTAAACTCATAGTAGTGTAGTGAAAAATTGTTTAAATCAAAGTACCGACTGTTTGTGCTCGCCCCCTTGGTAATAACTGAATGAGGAGGCTGATAAACTTGGGTGGAATATTAGAAGCTTTTTTTTTTTAACTTATAAGAGAAATCCATAGCACTACGAGTGCCGGTCGCTTCGTCTCTCTCACAATGCATGTCATTTGTGTTATCTACAATTCGATTTCCACTTTCTGTGAATTTCATTTGCCTGCAAGCGGAATGGAATTCGCACTTCGTCACACCTGGTTTGCTGCCCGTTATTACCTTCAGTTGTGACCGTCTGGTTGGAGAAAGTATTGTTCGTGATAACAGTGTCTTGACCACTGATAGCGACGACCTCTGTAGACGACCTCAAACCGTAAAAAACTATCTCTACGCATTTTCTGTAGTCACACAATCCCCAGCTACACTCCTGACTTGACTTCAGAGCGCTCCTACAGCGCGAGTGCTGGAACTACGAGGAGGTTTTGACTGCTACGACCAATGACGTGACGATATTAGCCAGCCGTAACCATAGCAACACTTTGACGTCTTGCATGGCTGTCAGGTTTCAGTTCTTTACTTGCTCTTGTTTGATAACCTGCTTGTGTGAGTATGTTAATTTTTGTGTGAGAACGTTTTACCATCGCAGATTTTATTATTGTTTATGTTGTCTTGTACATTTTATTTATTATTTTTTTTATACTCTCGTAGATTGACAGATTTTCTTGTCAAGTCGGAAAATTCATTAAATTTAATGTTGAAGACAATGTATTTTTATATAAAAATAATCTGTACCACATAACTGTTAACATAGAAGTTTGAATTTGCTTGTGTATATACTCTTGTGTTTTGACGATCGGTATATTAATTATAGGTAATATATATATTCTTCATTCAAGTGTTAAGTTATCGCTTCACGAAACACCCCAAAAACATAGTTTTCTATTTCAAGGATTTAGTCCGTAAATTGTAAATATCGCAATATAATTATCAAGTGTCATTTGACAATGAACAACTGTTCTAGTGGTTCATTAATTTATTTTTTAAAACAATTGAGTATTTTTATGATTAATTGTTTTGCAGTTAAATTTTTAGACCTTTAAATGTTTTTTTCTTGACGATTTTAAATAAAAAAACTCATAACATCAATCAACACAATATGTTCCACTATATTGGACCTTGAACAGTCATAAAGTGTTCAATAATCTAACTAATAATAATAATAATAAAAAACACAAACCATACAGTTGAAAAAGAAAAGCACGTTTTAACTTGCTGACGGTAAAATTTTAGGGCTGTGTCTATTATAAGTAGGGTTGCCATACTGCCGTATTTTGTACGAACAGTTTGTATTTTACGTTCTGTGTCCGTGTCCATACCGTACAAAACAAAAACATGTTAGATGTCCGTATTTTTTGTTCTTTTAGTATTAAAAATATATTTTAAATACGGTATTTAATATTGTAAAAAAGACAAACATGTATTACTATTACTTTGGGCAATCGACAATCGTGAGAGTTGTGTGTTGTATGATGACTCATATAGTCATATACTATGCACTATTGTACTATCACACACTTCCCTCCCTTAAAAAAAGAATTTTTTCAAATCTTGAACTTGGCCGAAAATACAGTAAGTATGAACATTTTGAAAGAGTGTTGGAGTTTGCTCTTTCTCTAACCGGGACTTTGGCACCAGTTGAATGAGTTTATTTCACTTATGAAATATGTCTGTACACCCGATCGAAATGGATTTCTAGAAGAGAAGGTCGAAGATATTCTGAGCATCAAAGTTAGCAGTGACATATCATGTACTGAATTTTGAAGCCATTACAAACAATGGTTCTTTACTTTAAAAAGTAATCTCTTTAGAAAAATATGACTATAATAGTTTCAGTCTTCAATCAGTACAACTAGTACAAGAGATGACTGAATATTTTCAATTTAATGACAAGGAGATTTATGACAATTAATTTAGTTTTTCGGTAAACAACTTAAACTTTAAGAACTATTATTTTTAAAGTACACAACAAATGTTTGTTAGTGTTTTATACTCTGAAATCTTGAAATAAATTTAAGTTGTAATATTAATATCACAATGCCGGTTATATAAATTTCCTAATTTAACAACCCAAATCGCAGATCATAATATTCATAAAAGATACTATACAAACCCCCCCCCCACACCCCATGTATTTCTGGTGTCTGTATTTTACTATGAAAATGTATGGCAACCCTAATTATAAGGCTGTCAACTTTGCAGCCAGTTTGGTACTTTTAGTAACTATTTAGTAACTACCACCAAAAACTATTGTTTTAAAAATGTGTACTTTATTTTTACGGTATTGTTGCAGGAACGAGTACAAGCCAAAGACCCACCATCTCATTACCTCAACAAACTGCGCACTTACCTAGATCCCAAGGCTTCCAGAAGTTCCAGGGTGAGTTGTTGTTGACAGTTACTTTGTAAAGATGGTATCCAAGCGACAAGAATAATTTTATAGATGGGCTGCTTAAAAATGACCTGCTGAATGCACCTGTGCGAGATATATGCACAGAGTGGTTGAAGTGAGATAGAAAACTACTCTCTCCCCATAGTGTTATTCGATTTAAAAATCGTCATTGCAGCTAGGTGGGCTGGCAGCTCAGTGCCAAACCCCGCACACTAGGACATTAGAAGCAGTGACCATTGGTTGGTTTGACTAGCATTAACGAATTAAACTCAGAACGATTAAATAAAATAGTTATTTACTATTCAAATAACAATTAATAATAACACAATGAATAATAATGAAAACAATAAATAGCAACTAAGCAGTTCATTTAAAAGATGGGGATGATTTTTTTTTAATATTGTAAGCCATTATATAAATACTTTTCTATTAAAAGTATTATTTGTTGAAATACTGTTCTTACAGGAAAATTCTACATTTTCTTCCCTCGGACATACTTCCTTTTTCCATGAAAACAACCAACATAGATGTCAATGCGCCAAACAAAGGGAAACTGAAGATAGATTGGGGATAATGGAAGAGGGGATTTCTCCCCTTTTCTATTCTCCACACCCTCGGGGGAAGGCGGGCTCTCTAATCATGACAGAGAAGAGTTCATTGTTTCTTCTCTGAATCTGGGAAACTCCTCTTTCATTTTGTACCCCCTCTAAGAATACCTCAATGTCGTACTCAAGCAGGATCAGTGTCAAGAAGTAACTTCATGCCCTATTTCGATGTTCAAACTTCTCTACTCATAAAACGCTGTGTGGAATTTCCGCACCTATAGCGAGCTTCACTAGAATAAAATCAGCTTTAAAATATATTTTATTCTAATTACAAGAATGCCAAATAGAATTCAAACCAAACCTACTCAGATTGTATATTTTTCACCCACCCTACCTACAGGATCTATTTATGTTTATTTATAGATAATCGTTATGGTATTTTCCCCCAACTTTAACAAAATTCTTTTTGGAGAAACAAACCCTAGTCAAATTGAATTAAATTGTTAAGACTATCCATGGTTATTACAATGAGCTGTTTGCGGTTTTAAACTAGATTTAACATTGTTGTACACATATGTACCTACATATCCACATATTACTGCCCCCTCTCCCCCCTCTCTCCGATTGTCTTCTTATTTTTTAGGAACAAACTAATTTATAATAAAATTTAATTAATCCAGTTTAAAACCTTGTTCAAGAACTATATAAACATATAATATAACAATATATTTCAAAAGAATTAACATCTGAATTGCTTAGCGATATTTTTAATTCCAAAGTTATTTAAAGATAGATTGGTGAAATTCTTTCAGCTGAACCCCAAACTCAAGTATTTTCGATAGAAATATAATAATAGAGTAATTCAATGTGTCCTAGGAAATTATTTAAAACTTAATTTAGCTCAGTGAAATATATATTATTTTTTTAACATAGCCCTGTGTATTTATTGGTATGGATGTGTTATAAAATCATTGAAACAGAGGTTAGGTTAGAATAATTCACAGACGATGCTGATAGAAGTATTTCTTTCCTTCCAAATACCTGAATACATAAGTTATTTTGATAGTTAATGGTAAAAAGCAGTTTGAGTACTGAAGGAATTTGACCTAAAATTTCATAATTTGCATCTTCTTGGTAATTGCTAGATGCATTTAAGGGCCTTTTCCCTTCACGAAAAACGCCAAAAACATGGTGTACTATTTCAACGATTTGTTTCCTAATATGAATCATGTTGTAACACTTGAAGTGTGGTTTGATAGGTGAAGAATTGATATAATGTACTATAACTTGATTTTTTGTAAAAAAATGTAGTATTTTTATATAATTTTTTTTAGTTAAATATATGAAACTACTTGTTTTTAAATTAAAAACTTCGTAGTATCAACTTATGGTCCACCAGATTAGACCTTGCATCATTTTACAATGTTCACAATAACTCATAATAATAGTAAACAGGAACCAGACAGTTGAAATAAAACAGCACGTTTTGGCCCGCTGACGGTAAAATTGCATGATTACCGTAGGACTGTCAACTTCCCAGCTGTGACTTGGCGGTTAGGGAAATGGCCACATTAATAAAGACTACCAATATTTAATATCTTGGTTAGGTTTATGTAAATGATTTATTAAAATATGAATTGAGCGCTTAACGCTGACTGAGGAAAGATATTGAATAATGTTTTCTCTAAATCATTGAATTTAATCAAAAAATTAATAAAAAAATATGAGTTGGTTCCTGTAGCACTGATGATCAGTGATGAAAATTTGGATAACATCACAATTTTTTATTTGATGTTCTTTATCAAATTATATATTTTCCTGCAAATTAGAATTGTGAAAAATTTGTTTATCCCCAATATTCACTGTGTTGTTTGGAAATCTGATGTGTTTAAGATTTAAAAACGTTAATAACTTTGTTGCCGTTTAATCGTCCCATAGGAGGAACTGGTTATTACCGGCGGTGAACATAGAGCAGCTCACAGACCTTATCCATAATTGACTTTAATTGTGCCAATTACAGGGCTGATGATTGTAACATCTGTGTTTAGGTTCAAAATTACAGTAGCACAATTTTTGGAACGTGTTAAGCTCAGATCACGATTTATCTTTGTAATTATTAGCATAGATGGATAATCATTTTATTTACACAAAAATAAGAACAGTATATACATCAATTACATTACAATGGTGGAAATGGTTCCCCTCATGGACACATGCCTGTGTGAGAGGTGTTGTAATAAAATGATATGCTAATGAAAAAGATGAAATTTGATCTGTTCATTCTTATACATACATATACTGTTCTGGTCTGATTTTCAATCCTTGGTTTCGGTCTCTAATATTTCTCTCTAGCCTTGTCTGCCTTCATATCTTCTCGGTTTTCAGCTCCTTCCGTGAAATTCCTGTCTTCCCTAAGTCCACCTTCACCTCATCCAGCTATCTTCTCCTAAGTCTTCCTCTCTATGTTTAACGTACCAATTCCTATTCCCATATTTTCCTTGGTATAATTTCTACTCTCATCCTCTCACATATACTAACCATCTAAGTCTTGATTTGTCAACAATTATACTTAAACTTACCTCCCCTAAATACCTACTTACTTCATTATTCCTTATCCTATCTCTTAAAGAATCTCCCTATTGGCTCTTTGAATCGCATTTCTCCTGCTTGTACCATACTATTTTCAACGTTTTTCATGGTCATCATCCTGACTTCAGTGC
The DNA here is from genome assembly GCA_035578905.1 of Stictocephala bisonia. Classification (NCBI taxonomy): domain Eukaryota; kingdom Metazoa; phylum Arthropoda; class Insecta; order Hemiptera; family Membracidae; genus Stictocephala; species Stictocephala bisonia. The sequence continues at coordinate 144,436 of JAQJVL010001049.1, forward strand.
TGGTTGTCATGAGTTCAAATCCCAGGAGGTCCATTTTTGCTTTATGGGTTAAGACCGTTTTCTCATAACTACAAAAATCAATGTTTAAATATTCACTATTGTTTAAAGAAAAATGTTGAATCTCCAGACCAGTATCATATATATTAAAATAATTGGGCCATTTAGTTCACTCACTTTCTGAACTTATTACTTGACCGATTTTGATGACATTTTTGTTATTCAAAACATAATTTTGATTTCTAAGTCGTAATGGAGCAAGATTTTTTTAAATTCCCTTAGATTTTGTCCTACATGGCGTCAAAGTTGCAATGTTATTCTTATGGAGATTAATTTAAATTGACCAGCTGGCAGCATAAACAAATTTTAAATGGTCCAAATAATTTTTTAGGTTAAGTCTAGAGAGCAGCACAGTAAAATATCAAGTTCATTATAAAAGTGTGAATAAATGGCTGTCTGTGTGTATGTTATCATCAGCTGTTAAATAAAATGAAAACATTTGAAATAGGCTTAGTAATAACATTGGTTGTTTATAATTATTATACTATAAAAAATCACATCAAGTGCAGTGAATGAGCTACTGTAAATGAATTTAAATAATATAATTTTACTCAATACAGTTTAATTAGGTACTAATACTTGAAGTCAAAAGCTACAAACTGAGGCGTCACGAGTACAGCTCGTGATGAGGTTGGCACGCTTGCGTGCAGGGGTCTCCCCTACTATATATGAAGTACTTTATTTTTTAAACTTTAAAAGAAAGTCAGTAGCAATTCTCCTTACTTCTTTTAAAGTTGAGTTAAGGTCAGACAAATTATTATACAAGACAAATTGTCGATGGAGTTTTGTATTAATATAACTCAATGTACAAGAAAAAGAGTGAAACTATTAACTAACAAATCTGTGAGAGAAGATAAGTTCACAAACAAGGTGTTCAGAAATAGCTGATGATGCATGTGAAATTAAGTAAGACGCGTGAGACAGTGACAGTCAATTATGTCGTTGTCCTTTTATATCGGAAGACATGTCTCCTTTGTTAATTTGCTGATAATCACTCTGTTTGAAAGTAACGCTAATTAAAGATAACAATTGGAATCGTGAGAGTTAGTTCTCTTTGAGAATATGTTTCACAGATTAGGATCTATTTCTTAGTTGTTGATTAAATCCACATGACTACAAGTTGTTTGTTAGTATTTATGTTTTTTTTTTTTTTGTACCTAAGATAAACAAAGTACAAGTAAATGACTTTAAATTCAATGTAATGTGCAAATGAGATTTGCAAAGTTCATTTTTGTATTTTTTTACTTCTGTATCTGCTTAGTCCTTTGAAAAAGATAATATGACTTTTTTAAGAGGGGGGCTAGAATGGTCTGCAATCATATATATATTCTCCATTAGACCATTGCTAAACGGATAAGACGATGTTTTAAATCATTTTTCTATAAAATTATATGATGTTTCATTTTTAGATATTGTAATGAAGAATATTGGTTGCTTATCGTATTTTAATGTTTGTAATACAGACACTAATTGATTACTGTTGATCAATTGATATTAAGCATTTATTCAAGAATTAATGAAAATTAATTAATATCTTTAAAATTGGCTGATAAGCAGATGTTTTTTAAAGTATTATCAGCGTTCAGTAGATCTACCTTATGTATTTACTTCATTTGAGAAAATTTAGGATAAGTAAAATGCAATAAGGACTAGATCACACAAGTTTTTATTGTGTCATAGTTTTATTTCGCCTTTAGTTAAAAGAAAGAGAACTGTTGTAAACAGTAGAACCCCCTCAATATGCCATATGCAAGGGGGTAGAATCTATTTGTGGCCAACCAGTCTCTACAAATAGACCCTTGGAGCAGGCTTTTCATTTTCCTCCTTTGTACACTTTTTTTACATGAGTCACTTTATTTTTACATGGGATGTGTGTTATGAATGTGTATTCCTATTTCTCTTAAGGAATTTTTGTCATCAGACGATTTCTAAACGTGTAGCTCGGTTGTTTCAAATCAGTGTTAAATCATTAGTTTAATAAACAGTACATTTCACTTAAAGAGTGCCATTGCTCAATGTTAAATGAAAGAAAAACCATCCCTATTCTATACTAAAATGTACATGTAATAGTATATAATCCAAATACTGTACATTTTTCTGTGTAATATTTTTAATGTACTAAATTTTACACATTATAATAGAAAACTGTCGTAATATTCAGTATAATACATAATAGCCATTTCTAAATTTAATATGGATTTATTGATAAGTGAAAAGAAGGTTTTGTCAATAAACCAATTTCACAGTTCATTCGTTTTCTACTACCTACAGATTTTGCATGTAAGAACCATCAAAATCTAATGTATTCGGAAATTATCGAAAATAATTAACACCAATGTCTTGTGGTTGTTTTTTGCTTTAACATTTATTTGATTTCTAACTAAATATATATATATGTCTTTAAATTAAATCCTAACCTAAAAGTCCTTTAGGTTTAATTAAGTTGAAGAATATTTTCCGTTAATTCACTTTAATTCACTACCATAATCTTAATTTAGGTTAACCTAACCAAATCTAACATAACCTAAACAAATCTAACATAACCTAACCAAAGTAGTGGTAGTGAATTAACGGGAAAGGTCCAAGTTGAAAAATATTACATTTAAAAGTTGGCTTTTTTAAATCCAATTTTGTAACTTAATTCTCAAAATAACTTATACGTGATCAGTTTCTTTTTAGAAAAGAAACAATTTTACACTTTGAAAATTCAACTATATTTTTATTTAACTGACAACTTTAAACAATATGTACTGTATATTTATTCTGTCTGTGAATGTAATACAGAAATGTTCTGTAAAAGGAGTAGCCAGCAATAATAGACCTACTGTGAATGTGAGTTCCTCAAGATCAAAAGGCACTCTTCTGTGTCAATCATACAGTTAACTGTTACATTTCCAAAAATTGTCACAAGACCAATAAACAATAACAGAAATGAAATAACTAAAGATCTACTCTAAACAGAAACCTAGATTTCCACTTACAGTTAGCATAGGTGACATTTGCTTGAACAAATTATAAAAGAAACACATTTTTAAAATTTGTGTTAAATACTAAATGTTGAAGTGTGGTTTTATCTTTCTTGATAGACACTGGTATTAACAGGCAAATCCATCACTGTGATATTAATATTACAACATTAAAAAGAAAAGATAAACCGTTAATTTTGAGATTAAAACCTTTATGGTTGTTTTCAAAACATTTTTCATTTACATTAGTTTTTGGAAAAAGAATTTTCCCCTATTCTTACTAGTAATGGTTATACGACCGTGTGGCAATAGTCTGGATATCTCCCCTTCAATTCATACTATACAATATAAATGTTGTACATTTTCACATTCTTACAACAACAGGCACACAGCAAATATCGGAATAGATATTTTAGGATTACAGAAAGCATTTTCTAATACAGATTCATTTTATTTTCACATGTATTATTTAGAAATATAAATAAATATTTAAATTTATTTCAATCAAACTCAGTTTCAGTATTTAAACATAAAAATAAAAGTTAATAATCTGTTATTGGACGTTACACTTGAGAAAGCCAAGACCTTAACATGCTTGGGCCTGACCTTTACCCTTGGTCTTTCATCCACTTCTCCACCCCACATGCCATTTATTGTTTGTCTCTAACAGTAAATATTCAGATATTGTAAATATTCAGCCTTACAAGATGTATGAACTCCTCGCTTTATTTCAAGTTGTCAATTTTTTAGGAACAGTAAAATACATTTTATTTTCTCTTTCTGCACTGACTAATTTATATATATACACCGTATAGTTTTTTATTTTAACAAATAATATGGTTAACGTACCTTTTGTCGTCTTCAGCTACACAATTTTTTTATTTTGTTGTTTTTTCCGTTTTCGGCTCTAGCCTACACACAGGCTGCTCGCCCACACAGGCTAATTTCCATAACATGTTATGATTACTGTAGGGATTACACGCAGTTGTTGTAATTTATATTGTTGTAATTTTACAGTTATTGGTAAATTGTTATATATCAATGCATTACTGTATTTTTTTTATTTAGTCACTTATTTCTACTGTGCTATGTACTATAAATTTGGAAATAATCTTTTATTTCATTTTATGTTGACTTTTAAGAAATTCATCTGATCTTCAACAGTTTATACGGCTAATATAATAGTAAACTTTAAAAAAATGTCGTTTTAACTTGTAAGTAAAAATAGTATTGGACTTTTATAACACTTTAACCTTGTTCAAAAAGTGGTAAGTGTGACCCACTTTGCCGTGAGTATCCACTCTAGATAACAACTGTTTGTGATCAGCTGGCCAAATGGTCCATCAGGCCTTAACTGCTTGGCTCCACACTCACCCATTCCCCTGATTGTATGTGACAACTTCTACACACCCTTGGGGACAACATTGACCTTCTTGCAACTGCGCAAACTTTTTTTTGAAAAGAAAAGTGATTTTACTGTCATTAGTTGCCTAGTGAAATGGAAAACTACATACAGGGTGGAAAAAAAATATGGAGACGCGCTCACAACTTTTGTATGACTTCACTTGTAAAAGTGAAATCTTGTAGGTGATCATGGTTAGAAAGTATATACTTTTTGACGCCATTAGCAACATTTAATCTTCAGGAGGACGGGCCACGAGGAGTTGAATGAAAATCTTCAGCGTAAGCCTAGGTCAAGTTTGGTATGAAACGAAAGGTCTATTCATGAAAAATTAATTGCCACAAACCAGACTACAAAAGGTTAATCCTTTCCAGAGTAGTGGTCATTTGAATTTGAAAGTAATTAATTTGTATAATATTATTTCTCTGCTTTTTAACGGTTTTAAGTCAATTATTCTGATCAAAAATTATACTTTATGGAACACAATTATAAAGAAAATTTAAATATCAAATTATGTAAGAAAAAAATAACTTTATTATGAAAGCGTTTCCATATTTTTTTCCGCCCTTTATACATGTTCAACTAGAATTTTAAATGCACAACTTTATTCTAGATTAGATTATATTGAATAATCTAGATTACAATGAATAACTTTAAGTTCCCTGTTTCAAGTCAGCTAATGAGTCTTTTGTGACACCCCGACACCCCTATATGTTCCTGGCACTGGAGTCTAAATCCTGTGCCCCTAACCAGATTTAGGATCTTGCTTCCGATTCTCCATTTCCATTGGATATGAGTCAGACGATGAGCCAAGGCTCATATTCCAGATCTATGTTGTGTCTGCAGTCTCTTAAACTTGCTCGCATAGACGACATAGTGGGCTTTCATTCGATCTGTAATAACAATCGTATTACAACCTTTAAAGTATCTAATAGGTGAAGAACTGTTCTAGTTGGATATAAGATGACTTTTATAAAAAATTGAGTATTTTTGTAATTTTTCTGTAGGTAAGTTTAAATCTCTCTTGTGGTGATTTTAAATTTAAAAAAACCATACTTCCAACTTATGGTCCTACAGTGTTCACTATAACTCATAATAATAATAAAAAACACAAACCGTTCAGTTGAAATAGAAAAGCATGTTTTAGCCCGCTGGCGGTAAGATTGTATGTCTACTATAGGGCTGTCTGAGGTTTCCCAGGGGTGGCTTGCCAGTTGGGAAACATCCACCTTAAGGCACTAGACTTAATGCGTAGTACTGTAATCACGATTCTAGTAGAGGGGTGCCTTAATAGTATAAGGCATGACTTTTGTTTAATTGTTATTATTTATAGTAAAAAATATTATACAAAATAATAAACACGAATGATACAGTTGAATAGCAAGACCCTTTTAGCCTCCTGATAGAAATAAGGTATCTCTCATCTAATTTCCAGCGGCAGCTCGGCAGATTTGGAAACAGCCTCCTTAACGCTACATCTACTTGTTAAGGTTCCTTACCTGATTTGCAATTTTGAATATAAATTTAATCTAATATTTTTTTAAATAGACGTTATTTTGAGTTTTTATTAATATTAAAAGCTTTTACATTATATTAAAATTAATATAAAAACCTTAATTGTGTAATAAACTATCCAAAGTTTGTTAGTTTTAAAAGATAATAATTTGTTATGTTTTTATAAATATTTATGCTGTTCATTTTTATTGTTTTATTAGTGATAAGCCATTCTAATATTAACCTCAAGCTGCCAATAATTCAGTTGTATGTTTGTGCCTTCCCTAAACCACAGCTTAAACTTGTTAAATCCGCTTAGCTATTGCTTAATCTGATATGAAATATTAGTCATTATTTTTTACTTTACTTGTAAGAAAAAAAGGTTGACTGTTTACTTAATTTTATCTGAAATAAAGTAATTTACGGTTGTTTTCTTAAATAAACAATCAGCTGGTTTCAGTAGGACTTTTTCAGCATTGTTGCATAGGACAAATTCTATGCAGCTAGGTCCTCACAACAAGGTCAAGATGTAAGAATATATGCTTTGTTGACAAGGATTATTAGAAAGTATCTCTATTTAAGTATAATTATTTTACAAATAGTGATTGTATTGATGTATTAGGTCCAGCTATGCGTCTTATACTGACTCAACAATTAGTCTTTGCTCACAGCTAGTGACAGCTGGACATAGGTGAGAGGTGAAGAGGGGGATCTTTTATGAAAACATAAGCCCGCTCAAACTGTTTGTTTTGAACAAATGTCATATCTATATTATTACTATCAGCTGATAATTAGTACTGTAATATTGGTTTGTAATATGGTTAGTAGCAAAACTTTTACACGCACACACTAATTGATCAATCAGCATTGAGGTTTGACAAAATGAAAGTCATTGTTCAGAACATACCTGTAACAGGAACACTGGTGTTTACAGTTATTAAAACTTTCATATTTAAATTTTTCGTCCCAAGTCATAATTATTTAGGGGCCGTTAATATTTCCTTTGCAGTAATGATCAAGGAAGGGAAGGATCATAGCCTCTGTAAGACATCACACTGGTAGTTACCATTTCAAATTGTTACTTGATATTAGGGCTAAGTATAAACAAGCAAATACAAATAAACTAAAATATTGCTTAATCCTTTTAGTGCCACAGAGAGTTTCTATCAATTTTTATAATGCCATTAAATAATTCCTATCTCTGTTAATTACTACAGAGAAATAATAATTTGTATACCTAATTATAAATGAATAATCTGAGTATATTAAAATAAATTATTAAGAGTAGCCTTATACTATATATGTTATTTTTATTTAAAATAAATGTACTACATAAAAAGATTTTTTTCTCTTTTTTATTCTTTGGGCATCCATATGACCATGATAAAAATAGATGGGCTCTATTCAGTCACTTAGCTGTGAAGACAATTCAGTTATTGGCATCCTTAATTATAACTTCACAATAATTTGTTCACAAATAAAAAAGTTATGGCAATTTTTATGTAGTTCAAAACAGTTGTAAAACAGAGGTTTTTTTTAACCTTTTGTATCAAAATATAACTAAATATTATACAAACATACAAGATTTGTTTTAATGTAAAAAATATATGATAACAAAGAATATAATTCTAGTTAATACAAACATTTTTGAATTTTTTTGTGACGTCTGGTTGGCAGTTTATGGATAGTTTTTTTGAACGTGCGAATAACAAAAACTAAAAGGGTTAAAAAAATTTTAGATTGTAGGGTTCTTCACAAGCTTTGGAAAATAAATATAAACGGAGGATTCGTACATTTCGTAAAGAAATTGTGACTGGATATTTTCTCTTTAAAAATCGATACATCCTGTGTTCGTTATCTAACCCTAGATGGACCAAAATATTAAATTATCACTGCAGGAAACAGAGGTCAAACAAATTCCACTCTTTAAACATTTTAAAACATATATTTTAAATATAAAAAAGAGTTGAAGATTACAGATCAAACATAGTCCATTCATTTAATATATTGAAATACAAGTTTTATTTTCAATTTCATATTTTATATTAAATTTTACAATTTAGGTAAAAGGAGAATAACTATGCAAGCTAGACAACTCACGTTCTTTAATTTGATAACATTTTATAATGACGAGTTACAGATTATGATTTTATCTTGAAAATATATTTCTATGTACTACAAAAATCATTACTTGTTCCACAGTATGCATCAGACAAATTTGGTTTTTTGCAATCAGTTTTTGAGAATGTGTTAATTCTTTTAGAACGCAATAGTAGCGATGCACATGTAACCATCCTAGCCTTATCTCCCCGTCCAACCACATTAGCTGAGTTATTAGTAAGTACCTTTGATAGCTCTTAATAAACTTTCATCCAAACAATTGTATGAATCTCAACAATTTTAATGCAATTGTTAAATGAGGCTTGTATAACCATTGTTTCCTAACAAGTTTCATCAGTTAAAATTTTAGATGCCAAGTCTCTTCTTTATAATTCAAAATTTGAAAGTTTCCAGGAAAGTTTTGTAATTTATACACGCTGACAATAAATCATGTTGAAGTTACTGACAATGGTCCATCTTCCTGGGTAGACCAATCATATATTTTTCGCATTTGCATTGAATGTAGCACTGGCATCACTTTTTTAGAATCGTGTAAGAATCAATTGTGTTTCATTTGCCTTTTAGTTGTTAATATGATACGTAAATATTAAGTAGCTTTTGTATAGTTCATATATGTACAACAATTTAATGTACAAAAAACTAAATAAGTGTCATATTTATTCAACATTTTTTCGATAACTCATTGTATATGACAAAGTTCATTCTTCGTAAATCTATGGTACTGTAAAATACGAAACATTGTCTTTTGTATTTGTAATGTGTAGCATCAATCACCAACTCAGGTATGTTTGGAAATTCTTTTAGTAAATAATTAACCATTGTTTTTCCCAATTCAGCCATAATTCTTAAGAGTTATTGTTACCAGCTTTTATTTCATTAACCTGAAAGATCCATTACTTAATAAGTAAATTCACAATAACACAGTTCACAATAATAACTTGTTTATCATTTCAAAAGTCAGAATGGATTTGTCATGTAAACCCTTTTCCTCTTGATTCCTTCAAATCTATTAAATTCAGAACCTCTTCAGTAATAGTCGTAGTATGACGTCTCATAACTCAGATCTAGACAAAAATCATGTTAATAAGATATTTTTCATTTCTTCAATTAATCCAAATGACGTAAAAAAGATTATAGCATTATAGAAGAATGCTTCTCAAGGAAAAAGCTAACGCATTTTGGTACCATTATGAAAGTCAAACTAGTTTAATGTTACCAGATACTTTTATAGCTAAAATATTTGTAGTGTATTGTCCATAGTTTTGGACAAAATTTGAGGTTTACACTTATGTTTGCTACTAAACGTCAGAACCGTCGCTCATATTGCCATCAATAATGACACATCTATTGAATGTTGTCATATATGTAGTCAAGTCGATGTTTAGAAAAAGTTCCTGTGCGTTAGCTAAATCACACACACCTGTCAATTCACTAACTTATAGTCCCTTTTTTCCTGTGCTATTAACCATTAAAATACCTTATGACTCAGAAAACAGAGTGACTTAAGTTTGTCATGTGATTAAGTTTCAGTACCACTCAATAATATCAAATATTCGTACAATAAGTTTTGTTATGATTTAAACAGAAAATCACTTATTTTTATTTAATAGATACTTTTGATAGTTACAAGTTCAAGTGTCAAAAATTAACTATGGTCTATTAAAATTAATCGTTATGTAATTGTTACTGTATATGTTAAAGTGTTTACACAAAATATTTTTTTCACATTGATTGCCACAATACTTGTATCTCTAGTTGTTGAGCGAAGTACATTTTCAATTGTATTTAACAGACTTTAAACATTTCATCTCTCGATCAACATTTATAAATAATTAAACCAAGATTACAGCATTCAGTTTTTTTTGTATTTGTATACATTTTTATTATGATATTTTTTTTATCTAAATTCTTACAAATTTATTATGTTCCTAGAGTAAATGCGTCAGTTGTAAAATCAGATAAGATAATTTATTTATTTTATATTTTCTTAAAAATTATATTATTAGTCAAAGATCGAAAATTTTAATAAAATTGTTATAGTTCGAAACCTGCAAAATAGCATGCATTAACCAGTCCTTAAAGCCCTTTTATTTGAGTGAGTTGATTGACTATTTTCTTAGATACCTAGATTACCAAAATAAGAAGATTATCAAATTGTTTGCAAACAAAAAATTAAAAAAATTCAATATTTATTGAAGCCCCAAACCGTCATCTTCTTTTAAATTCAAAATTTGGAAGTTTCCAGTGGAAATGTTTTTTGTACAGTTATACAGCTGGCGGCAATGAAATTGAGTATGAGGTTTACTGACACTTTGTCTTCTTCTTCTTGGCACCAAAATCAACTTTTTTTGTGCTCTGTTATGCATGTGATGGGTTTAGCAGCTGGCAGTCAGCTGTTTTTCAGAGTTCTTGGTGATTATAGCGGTTTCTGCATAATTGTGTTTGAATGTTAAGTTCCTTTTGTTGCTTAAAGTAATACTTAAATATGTTTATAGTCAGCTGTTGTATAAGTTCTATATATTATATCATACAAATTTGAATATAAATAAACTAAATAACTGATCATAATTATTCAACTTTATTAAATCGTAACTTATGTGTATAATGAAAATGTTACATTAAAAACCTTTTCATGTAAATCATACATGGTAGTCATGTAAATCATACAGCAAACATTGTACAATTTGTAGTACGCGACCTTTAGTTAATGTCCGATACCGATGGCACAAATCACTCATATCTCAACTTGTTTGAAGGGTTAAGTTTTGTTAGAAATATCATTTTAGTGCTCAGTAAAAATTAACTGTTACTCTGAGTTTTAAGTCATCTCTTCAATTATCATTTTGAACATCAATTGTAAACTTAAGAATGTTAATGTTGGTTTATAGCTCTTTATTGTCTTAATTACACTGTTTTCTGAAAAGAATCACATGTATTTAATAAGAATAAATACCACAAAAAACACAGTTAACAAAATAACTTGTTATAGAGTATTCAAAAGTCAGGTATCATAAGAAAACCAATTAGTATCCTTATGACAACATCCTTAAACAAAATAACTATTGGAATATTAAGCCTAAGGACCGTTCAGAAATGTTTTTAAATTTTGAAATTATAGAGAATAATTTGTTTGTTTACTTATGAGTACAGTATAAGATAAGGACAAGTCTTTCAACTACCACCTCAGGTATCTCAGATCTAAGACAGAAATAAACTTTTGCTAAAAATAAATGAAACCATGATCTTATGAGTACAGTATTAGATAATAACAAATCTTTCCACTACTACCTCACAGATCTAAGACAGAAAATCAATTTTTGCTAAAAAGAAATGTTTTAATTTCTGTCAGGTTAAATCAAACAAAATCGTTGCAGTTTCAAGAAAACAAATATAGCATTAAAGAAGAACTGGCTTCTCCAAAGAATAGCCTACACAGAAAAAGTGTTTGGTACTCCAGAAATACAAACCCTGGTCAGCTAAATGATAATGATAAGCCTTAGATAGACATTCCATATGCAGTAAATAACCATTTGTAGGTGTCATTGTCAGTCTTACAAGTTTTCAAATAAATATCATTACTGGTGGCGCAGTGTTGTAACCCAGCTACTTGTGGACAAAATGTTGAAGAGATTGTAGGCAATAGGCTCTATGCTCGGTCCTCTTAATACTGACATGGCGTCTGCTCAATGGTTGCCATCGATATGGACACTACTTGAGAAGTGTGGGGTGTCCATGTAGGATGGTAGTCAAGGTGCAGATGTTGTGTAGGGGAGAGAGCTGAGTATCAGGCTTATCAGTTAGCTGAAAATCAGACCAACACTCCGTGGTTCAAATTCCACGTAAATCTGTAGGTCCCTTCATTTCCCTGGCTATTAGATTATTAATAAATGGCTCTTTCTGAGGAACAGTCGACCTTAGTTTGTAACAATGACTATACTCGTTCATGTACACTCATCACACTATTCACCCCTAATATACGAACCATACGAATTAATTTTTTGTTTGAATTAACTAAACAACAAATCCCACTTGTTCTTTCACATTAGATAGATTGTAAATTATTGAAAAGTATCAACATGTTATGTTAGTCTAAATGCAAAATAACTGGTAATTACTAAGATTTTAATCTGGATTAGTAAGTTTCCATTGAGTATAAGTCAGTTATAAGTGGTATTATCTGCAATAATGATTGCTTTAATCTCAGGTCACTTTGATTCAGCCCACTTAGTTTATCTCTATGGTCTGTTTGGCGGCCCGTACATTTTCAAATTGTATATTTATAGGCCAAGACATTGAAACAATTTGCAAATCTGTCAGAATTTGAGCTGTAACATAAATTAAAAAACTTAGTATTACAGCGATCCCCAGTTCTATATTAATTTGTATGTACTTTTACTATAATATTGTATTTTTATCTAAATCTCCCTTAAAAATGTTGAATTACAATGTTCTAGCAGTAATGCAGTTGTAACAGAATCAAGCATAAAAATTACCTAAATTTACTTTTTCAATATTTATTCTAAAATTATATTAAATAGTCAGGAAAGAGATTCGTTTTTAGAAAATTGTTTAGACGAACCTTGATAACACTAACTTTAGTTTATGCGTTGAGATGACTCGCTTTAATTTTTAATAATAGAAGTGAGCTGATTGGACTTTTGACTTATATATGATACCTAGCTAAAGTAGAGAGAAAATTTATTGTTGCAGACATTGGAAAATTTTTAGTATTCAGTATTTTAATTGTTGAGGTGAAATTAACATTGGCTGTTATGAGAAGTTCAAGAGGATTTGAAAAAAACATGAGGATTTTTGAGTTATTAAGGGTAGAGAGAGGGTTTGAAATATCTTCTGTATATTATAACTTGGGTACACCCCTGCATACTTCATGTGCATGTCACTTGCTACTTTTGAGTCATCTCACCCTTCAGCCTTGGTAATGCCGTTGGAGTAACTCCCATTCGCTGTGGCTCGTGACACCTCAGCCTTAGTATGACTCATGACTAAATTAACATTAAAAGGTGAACTGATCAGTTTATTTACCAAAAGTAACAGAACAAAAATATTTAGTATCTCTAGTTTTTCTTTATCATATTTTTCTTTATTTACTTAATGTTAATTTTTTGTTGATGTTATTCTTATGTGAGAAAAGCGTTCTTTTAAAGGCTGTTTCGACCCGTTAGGAATGGAATTAAAAAGTAGTTTCTTAGTTTGTCCGTAATACAAATCTCCTTTAAAATCTCAAGTCAGTCACTTAAGCCTCTGTCACACGGAGCTGGTAGTAACAAGCAGCCAGAACAAGCAGAATATAAGCGTCCTGTGACTGAATTTCTAGTGGTTGGAAACACTAGCACAATACTAAACGTTTAAACTGTTGAGTATTGCTATCTGGTCAAACGATTGCACAGCCACTGTTTCTATCGGCATTTCAGCCCCATCTGGCATGATCAGCAGAGATAATCGGATTTAGTCTAGTTGAGAATAGTTTGTGGTGTCTAGTTGACAGTATTTTGCAATGTAGGACATTTATTTTTTGCACATAATGTCTGATTTGAAGTTGATTAGTCAACAAGTTATAAATTTATTCTGACATTTACAAGCAGTATACATGTTTGTGTTTGTGGGATGTTTTATGCACTCCCATTCTGATAATAACTATAAGTTACTTATATTATGGTGATGCATCACTAAACCAAGGACAACTCACTTTTTACCAATCTGATATTATAAAGGAATTCTGTAATTAACTTGATGAGGCTAAGGCTTGGCTTGCTAAGCCTGTTGAGTTGTCAAGTATTTTTCCGAAGTTACTTTTAAAGTCAAGTGATATTATCTGTTAATTTAGTCCATTTGCAACAATTCTGTATGTGGTGAATGTATCAAGTGTTATTAAATGATTATGTACGTTTTAGATGGGTGCGGGAGTTTTTAAACGAGCAAAACCTGGGATTGGACTCGCTGGTAGACTACCTCAGCTTCCGACTGATAATGCTGAGGCACGAACAGCGACTGAGCGACTCAAGATCCCCTTCAGAAGAAAGAGTTAATAATTCTACCACAGGTTAGTCAATAGATCAAATAGTTGACAATATTAAACTCTAGATCCTACAACCAATTTCTTCCTAACCGGCAACCTAGTTTTGGCTGATTTGCAGACATTGTTTAGACATTTTTGTTTGAATATATAATTAACATAAACTCACTTATATTTATTTTTTTGTAGAATTTAGGTTATTTCTAGTGCACTGGGTCTAAGATTTTAGTAAGCAAGGAGAGGAGAGCAGCATACCTGATAAAATGGTAAACTGGAGACAAACATAATCACAACACAAAGATAGTAAGTGAAATATTTCCGGCCCACTGGTCTCTTTATCAGTCACCAAGGCATCACTCAATAGAGTAGAAGATGGTGTTGATTCAGTGCAATAATATATCTGATGCTCGTCTTATATTGCTGAACTTTATATATCTTATTCGCATTATTTTGATTAATTCCAGCAAACAAAATTCTGTTAAGGAAGTGTCAAAATTTTAAGCCTCTTACATGTTCCCTCACTGAGTCATCTATGTTCAACTTCAACATAATTCTGCGTGCTCTAGCTCATTTTTATGAATTTGATTGAGATTAGATGTTTTGGTTGAACTGTAAAGACTTAACCTGTAAGATATATGTAAATTTATTTAGGAACATTTTTGATAGATCATACATTACAGAATTTTATGTGAAACTTTTCATTGTAAATGTACATCCCGGGCCAGATTTACAACAATACTCAAGCCCAGAAAACTGGTGCTGTCCCTCTTTGCCACTCCATTATCATTATACCTGACAGATAATGTTCTAGTGTAAAACATTTGTTTTTCATTTGACTTTAAATTATATCACTGTAGTGTAGATATTTCCCAATGTTTAACAGTTGGCACTAGTGGTGCAGTGCTGTAATCCAGCAACTTGGGGAAAAAGTTTTGTAGAGATTGTAGGTGATAGGTTCTATGATTTTAATACCACAAGGAGTCTGCTCAATGATTGCCTTTGACATGGACATTACTAGAGAAGTCTGGGGTGTCCAGGTTGGATGGTAGTCAGTGTCCATATGTAGTCTAAGGGAGAGAACTGAGTATCAGGCTTGTAAATTAGTTGAAAATCTGACCAATTCTTTGTGGTTCAGCATAAAGCTGTACGTCTGTAGTTGCCTTGGCTATTAAGCTTTTAATAAAATGCACTTTCTAAACACATGTCGAACTCAGTTAGTAACTAGACTACACAGGTCATCCTACAATATTATAATCATTCATATTCGCCTTAAAATAAGCGCAAATTTGTGTCGGCGTCTCATATATGAGAATTGTAACAGATTGACATGGAGTAGACTGTCATTAATCTACTCGGTGATGATTTGCAGTTAACCTGGAGATAAATGCAGGTGCAGGCTACTTTCTCTCACATCACATGACAGTGACACAGCCGGGTCACGGCGAGATAAGGTTAGATGGAAGAGAGAACTGTCCAGTCCTAATCTTGCCTTATAAAATAAAGACGCTTTCCATTTCATTGATCTAGAATTTTAATTGTGCCTTATAATATTTTAATCAGTGATTACGATATATACAGTAAATACATTTCTTTTGCAGTTTTTACCCAGGAATAGAGCTCTACAACGAGGCCCCTAAATACCAGCTAATCTATATAATTTACATAATATTTTGACATGTTCAAATACTGAAGATTAAAATAATGTACAAATTAAGCGATATTTCATAAGTATGATCTGAAGAACTGCTATATGTTTAAAACTTTTCAGGTACGTCCGGAGTGTGTTCTATTCTGTCGGCCACCTTGAACTCAAGCACGCACTGTCGGCCGCCCCTGGAGACTGTGGATAGCCCGGATGTGAGGAAGAGGTCCAGGCATGCGGCCAAGCTTAAGATGGGAGATCCCAAAGACGACATTCACGTCTGCATCATGTGTTTGCGCGCCATCATGAATAACAAGGTAAGTCAAGAGTGTTACGAAAATTAATATTGAGGAATAATATTGGTTAACTAGTCTCTTGCAGTTTTAGTTGCAAATATTTATGTTCCAAATACTGTTCTGAAACACATAATGTATTTGGTATTAATTGTTATTGCATTGGTTACAGTTAACATTTAAAAAAAAAGCTGTTGTTTTACCCTCAATTTTTGTATGAAACATTTTGCTATTTATATATTTTAGAAGTTCTGTCAATTGTACGGTATATAGGGTGTATCAAACACCCTCGGGCCACTACCTAACTACTGACTAAACAATCAAATCACTGAACCAACTAAAAAAAATTGAGTGGAATATTTCTTCCAACTGTAACCACCCTACATTTTTTACCCCAAAATATTCAACAACATTATTTTCATCCCAGTTACTAGCCCCAAAATGGCACTTTTTAGGGTACTAGGGTTGGTTTTTAAAAATTTTCAAATAGCAATATATAGTGTGTAAAACTTCGTTTTAAAGGTCTCTAATGCTATGTTAGTTTAATATAAAAAGTGTTATAATATTCTTATGGACATTATGATCCAAAATGTCCAACAACCTATGTTATGTTGCATATTGAATTAAAGCTCTCTAAAATAAAACATTTTTGTATTTAAAGTCTTGCAATTATTTAATAGGGTTTTAAAATTGTAGATGTCAAACAAAGGAAACGTAAAAAAATAGTTTTAGTCCACTTGAACAGTTCTTTACTTGTCAAATGATACTTTTAAGTGTTTTGATACAATCACTATTACAAACAGAATCATTGAAATAGAAACCCATGTTTTTGACATTTTTCGTAATATGAATCGGCTCCCTTAGCTTTTCTACCCAATTTACTTGGGTTTTACATGTAATTTACACAAAGGTTTATGCATGAACTTTTTCAACCAGTAAACCCAACAAATGTGAGCTCAGTTGGAATTTGAACCCTAGACCATCGCCTTTTACAGCCAGTCAGCTGCTGAGTTATATTTTGCTTGAATTTCTGTTTTTTATTTATTTAGTTTATTCAAACTTTAAGCTGCCACATTTCTAAAGATCTATAAATAGGTACAATCAATATTTGTAACAACAAACAACATTTTACATTAATATTGATGCAGTTAATCATTGATTAAAAATTGATACAGTTTAACTAAATCAGCAAATGGTCCAGGATTATAAATTAGAAAAAAAAGAAATGGGTCGCATATGATCCTACCATTGACTAATCGTTTGATTTTAATTAATGTTATAGCACCAAAATAGTGAATGCCATACCTTCAAACTCAGACAGTAGGAACTGTCCCATACATGTATAATAATAGATAACTCACCACCCACCCACCCATACACGTATAGTGGTAGATGACCCACCTGCCCACCCGTACAATTACAGTGTTAGATGACCCACCGACCTATCCATAAACGTACATCAGTAAATGACTCATCCTCCTACCCTTACAAGTATTGGGAGATTAAGACTTGTGCGACTCTTATTTATTTTAACTAATCCAATCAATCAATTTTTATTAAATTGTCTCTAACGTGATTGATCTCTGTTTCAGTATGGTTTCAACATGGTCATACAACATACAGAAGCAATCAACAGTATAGCGTTAAGTCTTAGTCACAAGAGCCTAAGGTAAGCAATAGTAATAAACGTACATCTTCGTAGAATTTAAACTGAGTATTTAAAGCCTTTAAACATCGTTAAAAAGTGTTCAACCCTTGGCATTGTAAAGTAATTAAATATTCATCATCATCTGTTGACATTTCCATTTTGACAAGTCCTACTCAACCTGCTCCAGTTGTTATCCATCCCTCCAGGGTCTTCTTCCTCCACTAGTCTTTTCTGCATTCCTCTTCTCTACACGCTCTTCCACACTTGGTCCTCCCACTTGTCTCTGTCTTCCTATTGGTCTTCCTCCTCTTCTTCTCCAATGATATCCTCAGCAATCTATTATTTACCATCCCCTTCACATGCTCCATCCACCGTATCCTTCTTCTTTCCGTTGTCTCTTGTAGCGGTATTTCTTTGAACCTCTCTCTGGTTATAACTAGAATCTACATTTTCCGGTGTCAACCGCGACAGGGTACTATCTACAATATTTACAAGATAACCAGACGTTTCGCCCATACTGTGATGTGGCATACTGTGAAACCGGCCGCTTTAGCTTAAGTTCTAAGACTCTTGGTTATTTCTTTCTTAATCTATCTCTTCTGCTAATCTTCTCTATTACTCTTAAAAATTTAATCTTTGCTGTCTGTTATCTGCTTAAATCACATTTTGTTCAGTGACCATGATTTTGCTCCATATACCAAGATTGGTTGGTAATAAATCTTGTACATTACTTCATTTCCTTTGCATTATTCTAATTCCCTAAGATTTCCTTCACTACATTAAAAAACTGTCCACTCTTCCATATTATATTTCCTATCTCTTCTCTTTTTGTGCTCTTGTTCATCGTTTTACTCCCTAGATAACAAAATTCCTCTACCTTTTCCAGGACAACCCTTTAATTGATACATCTTTTTCTCTTACTCCTATTTTCTGAAACTTCATAACTTTAATTTTATTATATTCATCTCTGACTCAGACTTCTTTGTTAATATTGCTCAATTATTCTACTCTCATTCTAAATCTTCTTCTTTGACTTCCTATATCAGTTTGTCAATGTCACATAATTCTGGTTAAATGAGATACGATGTGGATGTATTTAATTATTTTTGTGTAGGACGAAAGCACTTGTTCTGGAACTACTTGCAGCTATCTGCCTCGTAAAAGGCGGTCATGAAATCATCCTTTCTGCCTTTGATAACTTCAAGGAAGTCTGTCATGAGCAAAAACGCTTCCAGACACTTATGGACTACTTCATGAACTATGAAGTCTTTCATATAGAGTTTATGGTAAGATTTGATGATATCAAAAGCGTAACTTTTTTACTGTCACTAGCTGTTCTATAATTTATCGTTAAGTTTTATTGTTAAGAGGTAAATAATAAGGGAATGTTTCTTTTTGTCATTACAGTAAAACTTCACTGTCTCGAAGAAGTTGTCGTATTTGGAAGTTGTGAAGTAATCCAGAAGATGAAGTTTTAGTAAATGAGCACATGATAGACTTGAGTTACATCAAAAGTGTATTATTACATGTATATAGTTTTTTTTTTTCTTTACTAAGAAATATTGGATATCCAACAAAATCAGTACAGCTAAATGTGCTGAAAATGTTGTTTGAATGGAGATTCGGCACCTGGCTGCTTCGCTGTGGAGTCGCTAAGGAGTAATATTTCCATTGCAGACGATCCTTGTTGTTTTGTAAATAGTGCAACGTTCCTTCAGTGTATGTTAGCGCTTAACCTAAAGCCAGTTAGACTAGCACAATGTCAGCTTGACTACCGAGTTTGTCAAGTTAATGGGGTTTTACTGCAGTTATGATACAATTTCATTCAATCACGGCACAATATTGTATGTACAAAATTATACTACAGTTCCAAAGTGTATACAAATAAGTCAATTGTGTGTTAAATCAAGAAAACCTCAATTGAAAAAATATACAAAATTTAAAGAGATTACCTGGTAAATACAAACCATAGACACATGTGCCCCTCTTATTGACTATGTAGTACTGCGGGAAAATAAAGTTCATTTATTATTTTCTCCGATGAGGATGAAAGTGTGCTCTGAATTATATAGCTCATTTTTAATTTTTTCTTATCATTTTTGTTATAATGGTACAGCATCAAGGACCAGGCCTGATCATCCGGATTCCCCTGTAATTCAGCCTAAAATAGTCATACAAAATGTTGTGGTTTCATAATACAATAACCTACATAATTTAGCATAATGAAAAATAAAACAGGTCAGAATTATTAAGTTACAGCTTAAACTACAGAGCAAACTGAAGAGGAAATAGTGTTTCAGTGGCAGTGAGAAAGATTTGTTTTCTTACACTCAAGCTAAATATAACATAACTGATTGGTTAGATATGTTTGGGATCAGAATTCGGGATTCACAATGAAAGATGAAGGTTGACGCTATGTGCGCTACTACGAAAATAGAATCTGTTAGGTGGATGTGAATGACAGGTTTCCTGGAATTGGCGTCTAAAATGTATTCCGTCACAAACACAACACTGAATTTAAAAATGAATGAAACACCGTTCACAACAAAATGACACATAATCAATTCTTCTTCTTTGCTCTGTGCAAAATAAATTACTTTCGACTGACTGCAAAACCACAAAGTTAACAGAGCAGGGCTTATTACATACCAAAGTGCTACTTTAAATGGCCTCTTGTTCGTCTTGCTTTTCTCCTAAACCGACCTCCTGGCCGCCACGTTAAGCCGGAGCAGCAAGATTGTATTGTGTACGAATAATTGGGTAGCATTCACTTGTTTAGAAAAAATTGTTGTTCTTAAAATTGTATGATTCTTATACTTGAGTTTTAGTCTTTATGTGACTAATCTTTTTCTTATTATCTGGAATACCATAAAAGTTAATTATATTTCAAACTGTTAAACGCCTTTTAGAAATACATCTATACCCTATGTATTTATGTTTGACTTGTGATTTATGTGCAGGTGGCATGTATGCAGTTTGTTAACATCATCGTACATTCTGTGGAAGATATGAACTATAGGGTACACCTTCAGTATGAATTTACGAAACTAGGTTTAGATGATTACTTAGAGAAACTAAGGCATACAGAAAGTGAAGATCTTCAGGTATGCTATTTTAAATAAGTATTTATTATTCATGTTATAAAAATGTGAGCTTAACTTTTTCAAGCACTGTTTTCTAAAATAAAAGTATTCTATAGAATTTATGAATACAAAAACTGAATTCGCTTATTGATAACACCCAGGATGATACATTGTCTCAAATCTTAATGATTCAAATGTAAATTGTACATTTATCTGCGGTTTTAATTAAAATATGAATTACCGACTCAGGAAACAGAGGATACTGTATTATCTGTAAGGACATGAGTTTTTCTAATTTTGTTTAGTTCTTTTTGAGTTTTGATCAAAAAATGAATTCAGTTAGAATCTTAATGACAGTTGCATATTTAACCCTTTCCGTACTAACGTCCTGATATCCGGACGTGAACCGGGCAGTCGAGAAATACTAACGTCCGTATATCAGGACGTGGGCTGGGCGATCGAGAAATACTAACGTCCGTATAACAGGACGCTTGGAATTTTGTTATTGTAATTTTTATTTTAAAACTATACGAATCATATTTTATACGAAATTAATCACTAATAAACAAAGATTACAAATATATAACTATTTATTAACATTTCCATTTTGTTGTCATTGTTTGGCTTCTGATTTAGAAGGTGTTGACAAGTCAGCTGTTTGTTTTGCTCGATGCGCAGTTCAGGCAGTGGTAGCGTCAGTCAAGTGTTTGTTGTTGTATTATTATTATTATTACGACAGCTGCTTACCATTTTAGGTTATAGTTATTAGTGAATTATGTTATACTGCTAATTTCTAAAAAATGAAACGGTCAAGATCACCAGTAAGTGAGAATACAGTTAGTTGGACGAAGACGATCTAAGTGATGGATTATTATCAGACGATAGTGAAGACAGTTCTGTTGTTGACGATACCGATAAGGACCCTTCATATGATCCAGATCAACCATCAACATCAGGTTTGGTTAATCTAAACATTACTACCGATAGGAAACGACCTAGGCTATTCAGTTTTTCAAGTTAGAGTAGTGAACTTTGCTTACCGACGCACTTTGCTTACCGAACCACAAATGCTAATTTTTTTTGTTTACTGTAAATAGAACTTAATTTTAGTCCAAACTTTACAAAAGTTTGTGTTCAGTGTTAGCTATAGTTGTTAGTGCAGTTACTGGTTTTTGGACTAGTAATTTTTTTGAACGTGATTTTTTAAGTCAAAATGAAAAAATTAACAAAAGATTTTTTTTGGTAAGTACATTTTAACATTTTTATAAACAAAATAAATAACTTATACGTAAAGTTATTATGTTTATTGATGCAGATTTTTTTTAAATTTAATAATATAAAAAATTTACAGGTGTATGTAGAAAAATAAGGAAGTTATAGGCAAAAATGTAAATTAATGTAAATTAGGCTAAAAAGGCCTCGGTATTCTTCAGTAGTCCCTTGGTTAAACTCTACGGTATTTTTCAAATAGAAAAATTTTTTTGCTCCGGTACCGAAAGGGTTAAAAGGTAAAAGAATACTATTAAACTTACAGATACCAGCTCATGTGCTTATGTAAAATGTACTCAAGACAACAAATAATCACTTACTGATTTTTTGTTCTCATCTGCTTATTAATAAGCATCAGTTACATTTAACTCAAAGCATTACAATTGAATTTTAACTTTATTCAAAAGTTTTATTGAAAATGCACTTTTAAAATGGAAATGCTATTAAGTTATGTAGCTTTTTAATGAACTGCAAGTTGTTTAAATGCACATAGTGTTTGTCTTGTGAAATTAAACTCATCTCTCGTAAACCGGCTATGTAACGTTAAACTTTTGCAACTCAAGGTTTAGGTAGGTACACTAACATAAAACTTGTAATTTTGTGTGTTTTTGATTTCCAATTTTAGTAAATACGTAATTTATTTTAATATATTTTTTTAATAGTTTCTTTTGATTGGATAAAATTACTTGTATTCAGAGAAGGCCTCAATGAGTCAATAATGTTATTTGGTTTTCTGTCGTCAGGTTCAAATCTCGGCATACCTGGACAACGTGTTTGATGTGGCAGCACTGATGGAAGACAGTGAAACAAAAACGGCTGCTTTGGAGAAAGTTGCGGAGCTGGAAGATGAACTTAGTCATGTGAGTAAATGAAAATCTAATTATATTAGTGTATAGTTTACATTTATAAATGATCCTCTTTATTAATTATCTCTCTGTTGAGTTTTATTATTCAATTAACTTTTGTAAAACACTCAACTCTCTGATGAAGCTCTAGATAATTTTCATTCAAATAAAAAAGCTTTTTAATGCAAGTAATTTTACTTGTGTTGAAAAGTCTGTTTCAATAATTTTTCTTTCATTTGATGCTCATTCTTAATTTTTTTTCTTTTTCTATAAAATAATTAACTTTTCTACTTAAATTTTAAATAGTCAGCATTGGTGGCCCAATACTGTAACCCAGCTACTTGGAGACAAAGTGCTATAGAGATTGTAGGTGATAGGTTCTCCTAATATTAACAAGGCATCTGATCAATGGTTGCTATTAATGTCTCTGTTAATGGACCATACTAGAGAAGTCTGGGATGTTCTTATTGGGTGGTAGACAGTGTCCGTCTGGGATGTTCTTATTGGGTGGTAGACAGTGTCCGTCTGGGATGTTCTTATTGGGTGGTTGTCAGTGTCCGGATATTGTGTAGGGAAAAGAAACAAGTATCATGCTTGTCAATTAGCTAAAAACCACACCAATACTATGTGGTTCGGACTCCATCTAAAGCTGTAGGTCCCTTAGATGCCACAGTCGACCTTAGTTGGTAACAGTTACTACACTTGTTCATTTACTCCTCATATATGTATACGTATATATGTTCACCCATATATTCACCTAATTATGAATAACTAATATTTAAGAATGTTTATTTATATTTTTACATTATTAAACTTTGTTAAACTAAAAACAAATTTATGGTAATAATTATTATGATGTCATTGGATCAAAGAATAATAACTTAACCAAGATTTATTAAAACTGAAATGTTTGAAAATCAACCATTGATCAGTTAAGTCATGTCTTTTAATTGTAAATCTACTATACATTGGTCAACAAAATAATTTAAAACTACAAACTAAAACAACGTAATTTTATTTAATTTGGCTAGGCTCACGACAGACTGTCTCAGCTTGAGCGGGAGAGCTTGTCTCAGTTAGCTGCGTTGGAGGGAGCCTTGGTCGAGGCGAGGACTCAGCTGGAAGAGGTGAATGAGGGCAGAAGGCGTGTTGAAGAGGAGGTCCAGACACTACGTAGAGTGGTCTCTTCCCAGCAACAAGAAAACCGCAACAGGCAGTCATTCCTTGAAGATAAGATACAAGAGCTCATCTCCAACCGCACCTCACCAGATTCTGGTATTGTCATCTCTTGAACAGTTATGTTTTTACAGTGTAGTTAGGTTACTATGAATATATTGTTCCGTAACTATTCAATCTCCATTTCCAGATGATTTAATTCGCTTCGGTCCTTTGTTACCGTTTTGCTAGGTTAATGCGTTTTCTTGAAATTTAATCTTTCATTCAAATATTTTCTGCACTGTTTAAAAATTTGAATAGTTGGCTTATTTATTTTTATGTTATTCTCCTTATGTATTATTCTCTCTTAATAATCTAAAAACAGGAGGAAATTTCTGAGATCTATAAATTTTAGTATTAGTCTATAACAACAATATAGACAATGACAATATAGGTGATTCAGTCTGTCAGCCATATTTGTAGATGAAAATTTAAAAATGTCAACAATAACTGTTTCCCTAAATTAAATATTTATTCTTAGATCTACCGAGTTTATAATTAAGCTATTAAGTTATACACATTGAATCTCAGATGTCTTGCTTCTTAAGTTACCTAAAGCAAGTAAAACTCATTCGCTATATTTAGCCTTTACTTTCCAGCTTGGTTACAGTTTTGTAACTGTAAGGATTGTAGAGGTACATCACCTGACTTGGTGCGCAAGCCTAGCAAGAAGTCAATGCTGGGCAGTTTACCAAGATCATACATTCTTATAGGTTGTCACACTTGAAGAACAATGATTCATAGGTTTTAGTAACTATCTAAATATAACTTCCATTATAAATGTTCGTATTGTTTTGAAATCTGCAATACTTTGAGTGGTTCTAAATAGTAAGTATTAAATTCTTGATTTCTCTCTCTTGTTAAACAACTTTCAAATTGGTCGGTAGCGTAGTTGGTACAATCCCAGCTTCATGTGCTAAAGGTTGTCAGTTCGATCCCAATCAGAGTCATAATACATTTTGAGAAGGATCAGCTGATAACCACCGGCTGTTCATTTGTCATTGGGCTATTAATTAATGACACTTTCTAAGGAATAGTCGGCCTTAGTTTGTAACAATGACTACCTTCGCTCATCAACACTCATTCGAAATCCATATTCGCCCATATCTTGACGATCTGCGTCTTATGAATAAATAAAAAAATAAAAATAAATAAAAAAATTAGAGCTCATAGCTAACATTTTCCTGATTTAGATAAGCACACTCTAGTCAAAGGTGAATGAATAGCATGTACCACACAGTTAAAATTTTAAAATTCCTTGTTTTGTTTTAGTTGAGACTATCCATACATATGAGTAGAGCATACAACTTTTTACCCATAGTACTGGCATTGGCGATTGAAACAAATAGACCAAAGCAATGCATTTACTTTAGACACATGCCTCTGCTGCTATTAACGATGACTGGTTTGAAAAGCACACAAGCGAGTGTTTGGCATACTATAAGCTTAGTTATTAGCCACTTTAGCATATGCTTGAGAGAGACATAGAAAGAGAGAGAGAGAGTTGGTGCTGTGGAAACTGAATATGAACTAATTTCACCAAACAGGAAAACCCGCTTCACAGGACCAATATGAGCAGACAATGTCTGTAGTCAATGTTACTGGCAACCTTGGCAAGAATGCTCAGAGGCATCCAATCCTTGATTACAGATTTTGTTTTGTTTTAAGGAGTTAACCTTACTCATAGACTATTGATCTGTGCAAGGAACTTATTCAGACAGAGTACAGGGGGCGAACCAGTACGTACAAGGTGATTATTACTGATAAATATTTTCAGTCTAGGCCGGATTTGAACCTGCACTTCTCTAACCCAAGTCCTGACGCCTTAGACCGCTCGGCCACCGGCTTTCCCATATAAGATAAGATCACCGACATTCATGGCCCTTCCTTTTTCTTGAATTCGTATTTGCCGTCATTGAACCGTACTGTAATTGTTAAAATATTGTTTAGAATCATACCTTAAGCAAATTGGCATGAAGTCTTACTAGAGAGCTCATAAGTCCATTTTCAAGACGCATGTTAAAATTACAACAAATAATTATCTGTAGTTACTGTAATTGTTTTTTTTTTTTTTACTTTCTCCTATATGCATTAGCATAAAGTATTGTGATCGTCTAAAAAAACGTTTTTACAAGTTGGTCTAAAAATCCATTTTAGGGTCCCCTGAACCCCAAGTGTTAAAAAAAAAAATGTTTTGTGTCTGTCTGTGTGTATGTGCAGTTCGCTGGAGACCAAACGGATGGATCAACTTTTATGAAATTCAGTGTGTACTGTTGGTGTATTTAGCCAGTAGTTCCAGGCCATTTTTCACTATTCGAAATTTTATTTTTTATAAATTTGTATGGGCAAAAAACATACAAAAATAGAATTTTCTCAAAATCGGCTCTAACGATTTTGATTTAAATTTCAATGGGAATTACAATTTTAAATATTTTAGTAAAAACCGCATGTCCCTAAATTGACTAGGAATCGAACTGATAATTTTCAAAGTTTTTATTTTTTAGTGTTTAATATGGGGAAAAGTTTGTGCCAATTCTTAGGAACCATTTATTTCTAAATGCTTCCACATCATTAAAATTGCAATTCTGCTTTGCTTCTTATTACATCTCTGTTAAAAACTGGAATAAATCTGCAAACAGTGAATATGTTCTACAAAATTCATCTATTACTACTGAGAAGCATTTTTCTATTTATTTCTTTTTTCTTGTATTTGTAACTACTCTTATCCGTTTTAATAAACCACCATCCGTGGCTGACGGCTCTGAAATATTTGAGTGATCAATATTACTTAAGCAGTAGTGGAAGGGAGGAATTCACTGTGTCTGATACAAGGACATGTTGACTGCAGAGAGTTATTGTGGTCCATCTGCGTGTGTATTCTGTTTAGTAGGATTAGTATCTGTTAAGTATCATAGTTTATTGGTAGTATTTACAGTAAAACTTCACTAACATGACAGTCAACAGATGATAATGTGCAAGTCTAGCTTTAGGAAAGCTGAAACGAGCCTAAACTCGTTCGGTATTTGAGATTTCTTTGCAGATACAATAACTAAATACAAGTGATAAATTTATTATGTAAATCAAATCTATTGTGAGTTCATTTATTAAAATATACTAAAAATGCCAATATTCTAGACAGCTCGACAACCTCTGGATCCACAAAGTGTTGAGTTATTGAGGTTTTACTGTATTTTTTATTGTTTTTACTAATATAAAATAGTTATATATCAAATTTTCAAGTTTATTGATGTCCTTGGAAGTAAATTTATCAATAATTCACTGACAATTAGTGGTTCATTATGTTATCACAAAGGTGTGAGCAGCGCCCTGTCATCTTGTTCAACGTCATCAACAAGCTCCTGCAGCAGTAACACCACACCGGCCCCACCACCCCCTCCACCTGTGGTGTCACCGCCCCCTCCCCCACCTCCTCCCTCCAAGATGGTGATGCCTCCTGCCCCACCACCTCCTGTCGGCATGATGCCAGCACCTGAAGGCGCCATGACCATCAAACGCAAGGTCCAGACCAAGTACAAGCTGCCCTCGCTCAATTGGATTGCACTAAAACCCAACCAGGTCAGTGATCTTTTCAAGAATATCTAAATATATAAAAAGACAAGTCCTGACACTCACTGACTGATTCAATATCGCCCAGGAAAAACCATGTAAGATAGAGACATGAAATTTATTACATATGTTTTATCTTATGCCCTAGAGGCGCACTAAGGAGGGATTTTCCGAAATTCCATTCCTAAAGGAAATTCCATTCCTCAAATTTCCTTTCTTTCATAAGAATAATAGGGTTGATTTTAGTAAATTAATAAAGCTGTTTTGAAAATAAAAAACATGTTTATTTTGTATGTTTGAGATTATACTATTGATGCATTAAAAGTTTAATCTTCAGCTGTTAAACAAAAACAAAGGAAATGAACACGTTTGAAATAGGCTAAGTAATACCATTATGTATTTATACTAATAAATAGGTAGCAACGCAAGTAATGTAATTGAAATACTTTAAATACATTTAATATTGTGATTTTACGTTTTACAGTTAATCTACTATTATTTTTTAGTCAAAAGTCACATGCCGAGGCCAAAGGCCGAGCGCAGCAAGAGTCGGGGTTGGCACGTGAAGTGTGCAGGGGTGTCCTCTAGTTTTTATATATTTTTTCTACTTATTCTTTGTTGTTATTACGAGGGTCATTTTTAAAGTAAAAACTTCAAATAGCGTAAGAGAAACTTTATTTATGGATATAAATGATATCACAAACTAAAATATGAACATTTTTCTCTTTTCTATGTAGTCACCATTAACATCGACACATTTTGAAGTCATTGTACCAGCTTTTGGATTACATCATCAAAGAACTCTCCTGCCTGACTCTCAAACCAGTTCGTAACTGTTTCTTTCAACATGTCATCATTTTCCAAGTGCTTTCCACTAGAAATTCCTTAAGTTTTGGAAAAAGATGAAAATCCGATGGTGCTAAGTCAGAACTGTATGGTGGATGATCCAGTTTCCCAACGAAACTTGTCCAGTTGCGTCTGTATC
Source organism: Stictocephala bisonia (assembly GCA_035578905.1). Taxonomy (NCBI): domain Eukaryota; kingdom Metazoa; phylum Arthropoda; class Insecta; order Hemiptera; family Membracidae; genus Stictocephala; species Stictocephala bisonia. The sequence goes on from JAQJVL010001049.1 coordinate 173,057, forward strand.
CGCTGCAACATGAGGCCGAGCGTTGTCGTGAAGCAGAATGATGCCACTAGAGAGCAGGCCCCGCCGGATATTTTGAATTGCGTGCCTAAGCTCCAATAATGTTTTGCAATTCCTTTCAGCATTTATAGTTCACCGATTTTGGCAAATTTCCTCGTCAACTTTTTGTTTCAACTCTTCATTGATGACAGTAGGCCGTCCAGGTCGTTGTTCGTCGTCATGAACACTTGTCCTTCCTTCATGAAAAAGCCTACACCATTTTCGCACATTTCCATCATTCATAACACCCTCACCGTAAACTTCAAGAAGCTGTCTTTGAATTTCAGCAGGACGAACATTTTTTGCGTTTGAAAACCGAATAACTGAGCGTACTTCACAGTCGGTGTAATTATTGATTGACATTGCAACAAACAAAGCAGTATAATCACACAACCAGCATCGGCAGAGACGTGAAACGTACTGGCGGCGTTGACGGAGACAGGCCAGTAAGACCTGACCTTGAATGGACGTCACGTGACCGGATGCGTGGGCACAATGCGCAATCGGTTTTTACTCGTAGATTAATAATTATTTATTAACGTCAGCAGGAGAACTTAATTTTAAGTTCCTGCTAGTGTTTAATACATATATTATGCACGTCAAAGAAAACTTTGAACTGAATAAAATAACTAGATGTTTATCAAAGTTTGTCAATTATTACAAATTTATTTCTATATCTTATAAATATATTTGATTATAATATCCTGTTTTCCTTAAAACAGATACTATTGTATTTTTCTTTATATTAATTTTTAAGTGATTCTTACTCTAAGAACTTCAGTTGTTAATATCTTGTTGCAAGTTATTTCAGTCATCAATATTTATGACTAAATATTTAAATGTTTTCTGCTTTTTAAGAAAAATGAGGTTTTTTACAAAAAAAACTTGTGATGTTGTTAATGAAAATTAGGAATTAAATGGGCTTAGGTTTTATCCTTGGGTGACACCTTATTGAGTATAAAATTCGTTAGAAATTAATCCTTCATAACTCATATGTTTTGCTTGTGAATGAATACAATGAGAAAATGTGTATTTTTCTCAGTTAAGTAATACAAGTTTGTTAACAATTTAAATTGATCTACTTTGTCCAGTACTTTTCAAAATATATTTAAATTGAATCAACTTGAGTAGTTCAGTCAATGATGTAAATATCAAAGTGGAGAAAATGTATTAATATACTATTAGTAGTATATTAAAACATTTTGTTGGAATTAACATAGTAGCAGCTGTTATGTAATTTTTTTTTCCTTATAATGTTATATTTATTTTTCTCTCCCTTTTTTCGTAAGCACAATTATTGTACATTTCCAAGTTAAGAAAAATGGTTTAGTATAGGGAAAGATTACACGCTTTTAACAATGTAAGGTGGAATATAATCAGGTACCAGGGGTATAAATATAATAAATTAAATAATAAATTTAATAGTTATTAAATATAATAAATTGCTTACTTATTATGTAAATTGTTTTTAAAATAATACGGTTTAATCATTATTACTCACTGTATTTGCAATGCTACCCGTTTATCACTAACTTTACTTGCAGTGCTACCTATTTATCACTCACTACTTTAAGTATGTACCCACCCGCTCATTCCTACAAGTACAATGGTATTGAGTGGGCCATTGTACTTGTATGTATAATCATTCATACCCATACACATACAGTAGTAATGACCCACCCGCCCGCCCATACACATACAGTGGTAATGACCCTCCCACCCGCCCATACACATACAGTGGTAATGTTAGTGACCCACCCACCCACTCATAAACATAAATATTATTGACCCACCCGCCTACCCATACACATACGGTGTTAGTGACCGACCTGCCCACCCATAAACATAAAGTGATAGTGACCCACCCGCCTACCCATACACATACAGTGTTAGTGACCCACCCATCCATCCATACACATACAGTGTTAGTGACCCACCCATCCATCCATACACATACAGTGTTAGTGACCCACCCATCCATCCATACACATACAGTGTTAGTTACCACTGTACGTGTATGGGTGGGTCATTACCACTGTTCGTGTATGGGTGGTGGGTGCGTCATTACCACTCTACGTGCATGGGTGAGTGAGTGGGTTATTACCACTGTACGTGCATGGGTGGCCGAGTGGGTCATTACCACCGCACTTGTATGGGTGGGTGGGTGTGACAATACCACTGCACGTGTATGGGTGGGGGGTGCGTCATTACCACTCTACGTGCATGGGTGAGTGAGTGGGTCATTACCACTGCACGTGTATGGGTGGGTGGGTCATTACCACTAGTAACAACGGTTTGATGTTGTTAGCGTCCACAGCAAATCTTAAAAGTTGTTCGTATCCCATGGGTAATTCTAAACAAGCAACAAACCTGGTAGCTGGATCATCACAAATTTGTGATATCCCAGCTATGGCAACAACCACACAAAAATTAGAGAGGTCCCAAAGATTTCCCAAGTTTCAATTTAATCCTTATAGTGCCGGGCCATTTTTGCATTTCCTATGCGAAAAGTGCCAGGCCAATTTTGGCAAAAATGTAAGGTTCCAGGTAAACATTTATAGAATCCATGTTTTTAGTCATATTTATATAAATTCTTTTTTAAATGGAAGAGCAATAAGTGGTCTATAGAGCTATGTATATATATATATTTAACCTTTCTTTGTAATACATTTTATTTTTTTCTAAAAACCTTGAGAAAAAAAATTTTTTTATATTTTTTTTCAAGTTTGAAGGTCCGTATGTTAGTTATAATTTTATTTTAGAATATTGTCCTGAACGGCATTTTATAGAGCATTTAAAACTGAACTAATACATATAATTTCATTTACTATACTTCTAAAATTATCTCTTTACAAAATTATAACTAAAACATTACAAATTGGTTGCTAAGCGACATACAGGCGTTACGACATACGTCACGGAACAGTTCAAGAGCGAAACTGCGTTCAGCGGTCATTGGCAAAGCGTCTGGTATTATTCTGGCGGCCATTTAATAAAACATAACGATGCACTATAACAAATACAGCGAGTCTCTCACAGCGACACTGGCATTTCTCGCACTAGTAAGGGGCGTCGCTGACAGCGATTCCCGGCACTATAAGGGTTAAAGCAGCTATTATTATCTCTTTGTCATTTATTACTGTAAGGTTCTGCTCACATACACCAGTGATTCATTCCGATATATTGGACAGGTTCGTGGAACGCTGTTCAATGAACTGGATGACGACAAGCTGTACAAGATCATAGACTTTGCGGAATTCGAGGAGATGTTCAAATTACCGGGCAGTGGCACTGTGATGACCAACGGGGCCCATGAGGTGGACGGCCTCTCCTCACAGCCCAGCAAACGCTTCAAGAAACCCGAGACTGTCTCGCTACTGGAACATACCAGGCTACGGAATATTGGTAAGCCAAGTAATGCTATGAGGAAGTAAGACCTTAAGTAGGTGGGGCTGGCCTTGTAAATGTTATCCTTTTATACTGGTATCTAGTTGCTTTAAAAGATAAATTTATCCTATATTTTTGGCTCAAATGTTTTTATTTTTAGGGTAAGGAAATTTGTCACATTTTCTTATACTCAGAAACTTTAAATAAGATATATTTCATGAATCAGCTTTATGCCTTAAATTATTTCTATTTTTAACAGCAATTATTTGTGAATACTAAATATTTGTTGAAATGTTGTTTTCACATTATTTTAAATACTTATTACTGGTTTGTAATTTTGTTTAGTAAACTCAATGCATCTAATTTTATCTATCTAATGTTTGAGTTACAAGAAATATTTTTGAAAGTAAGTACAGAGCTAAACAAACAATAAGAATAATATGAGTTTTAATACATTAGTCGCATTGATCAACTAGCTATAATAGCATATAAACAAGCATTTATAGCATTGATCACATATTATAAACATAAGCTATAACAGCATGGAGAGTATAGTAGAAAATATATTCAAGTATATTTTGTACTTTATCAAAAAACTTTGAATTTTAAAGTATATTTGAAATACATTTATTATATCTGAAAATAAAGGATTGTTGATTATTTTCGTACAGCCATCTCCAGGCGCAAGATTGAGATGTCAGTGGACAAGGTGATAGCTGCGGTTAATGCGTTGGACCTCAAGCAGGTTTCTCTGGAAAACGTTGAACTGCTTCAGCGAATGGTTCCCACCGACCAAGAGGTGAGGCAGCGTGTTTACACAGAATGGATAATAATCATATTTAGTTATGTTGATAAACATAATTCTCATTTTTGTATTAGATTCATTGTTTATTGCTCTGGAACTGTAGGATTAGACATAAAGAGGTACAATACCTGTCAAACGGTTAGAAAATTGAAACGACTAATTTTTTTTTTTCAATGGCCCGCTGTGAAGTGCGGTAAATCAATTATTTTTGTGTGCATGGATTCCTTCTGTTTTCTCAAAGATTCTTTCTTTCCGAAGTGGCTCTTTTCCATTCTTCGGAGATTCTTGTTTCTATTTGACGTTTATTATGCTTTTCTTGGAACCTCTGTTATTGTTATTTTAATATATTCCTGAGGTTGTTCCGGTTTCCAACTGTTGAACAAAGCATTTTTCTTAGTACTTTTTTTTTCATAAATTTTCTATAGTGTCCTATATTGTTCAATGTCAGGGTTTTGTGAAGGCATCATTATTCATTTGTAAGACGCAGATCATAGACATATGAGCGAATTTGAGAGGCGAATGAATGTGATGAGTGTAGAGAACGAATGTAGTCATTGTTAAGGTGGACTGATCCTCAGAAAGAGCTATTTATTAATAGCCCAATTCAATGCTTCTGGCTTAATAACTGTGCTATAATGTTTCAGTTTTGAATTCCATATTGATTTTTATTGTATGTCTCTTTGATTAAACTGAAACGTAATGTAATGTTGGGCAAGCCGGTGGCTGAGCGGTCTAAGACGTCAGGACTTTGAGCTTGGATTAGAGATAGTGCTGGTTCGAATCCGGCCTAGACTGGAAGATTTATCAGATCAGAAGATCTATACTGGTTCGCCCCCTTTCTCTGTCTGAATAAGTTCCTCAGTGGTATTGATCCACCCGCCCACCCATACACGTACAGTGATATTGACCCACCCACCCGCCCATACACGTACAGTGGTATTGATCCACCTTGTATGTATTGATTAATGTAATGACCAACCTGTAAAATGATAACCTCGCACTTCTTCCTTTACGCCATTTACCGAAAAACTTTTATTGGTATATTTCAACTAATCCGTGCAGTAAAACAACATGTGAGGGGGAATTATGATCATACAAGTAAAACAGTTAGACTCACTTAAGTATAATAAAGGCTATGGAAAAGATACACTAAGTGAGTCTAACTGTTTTACTTGTATGATCATACTTAAGAGAAATATTTAGTTGATATTTCCCAATATTAATTCTAGATATACCTTCAAAAATTCTAACCGCATTCCAACCCTAATCCCACCCGCCCGCCCATACACGTACATAGGTATTGACCCACCCGCCCGCCTATAGATGTACAGAGGTATTGACCCTCCCGCCAACCCATTCACGTACAGTGGTATTGACCCACCCGCCCACCCATAGACGTATAGAGGTATGGCCAATGGGGAATCAATAGCCAATGGGGAATGGACAGAGTAAAGTTTTAAGAATAAGATCAGCCTATCCTTTTTTTCCCCTAGGTTTGATTCCTTTCCAAAGCATTCAAACTGAATCATTTATGTAGATATTTAAACTGGTCAACTCTATTTTTTTCATAATTTATACTTAGTTTTATGAGTGAGTTTTTTGTTTGTTAGAATATTACTATTTATTACGTAGTCAATAAATCATAATAATAAGGAGGTCCTTACCTACCTGAGGAATGTGCCAGTGGCACTGAACATTTGTGTCGTAATGTTTCTTTATTGATAAGAGATTTCAATAAAATATTCACATGGCATACAATCAAACATAAATTGGTATTTAAAATGTGATATTAGAATTCTACATTGTTACGTTTATAACTCAACACTTGATATGCATGTAATGTGTTAGGAATTCATTTCCTAAAAATGTGTCTGCATGTCATCTTTGGATAGTTTATTTACAAATTTATTAAAAACGATGTGTACAGGCCAAGGCATACCGAGAATATCAACTGGAGAAGAAGGACTTGTGCCTGCTAACGGAAGAGGATAAGTTCCTGATGCAGCTGACAAAGGTGGAGAGGTTATCCAACAAGCTGGCCATCATGAGTTACATGGGTAACTTCCTCGATAACGTGCATCTTATCACTCCAGTAAGTTAACCGAGAATATAAATAACTGTACTCGTAATCATTTTGTCTATATGCTTTTCAAACTTGATGATAAATTGCATCATTTCTTGCTTTTATTGCATCAAAAACAAGTAAAACATACGTTTACCTTGTGATTGGCAACATGTTTGATTCTCTTAAAAATGACAAACAATCAAAATCAAGTAAACGCAAATGTAGTAAGTGCAAAATGTAATAAATCAGCTTGTTTTGGAGTTGTTCAGTGCTGCTTTTCAATGACAATTAGATAAAGAACATATTTGCTGCATACACATAATATTTAGTTGATTTGGTTGATAGGTTAGTGAAAAAATTTAGCTGTTTGGAAACACTTATTAGAAAATCTTGCTAATCAACTTTATTATCACAAAGAGTGATTTTGTAGTTATCGTGTTTATTGATAAAAACTCAAAACTGAATTTAAAGCCTTTTGACCTTTTTTATATTTTTATTTCTCATCCATCATATGTTTAGTTATAATACAGTCATAGTCGTTAATACAGTAGGAATTTTAAAAGTTAAAATACAGTAGGAATTTTAAAAGTTAATCGTTTGAACTATCAGTAATCAGCATAATGTTTAATTTTTTTAGCAAGTCCATGCAATAATCTCAGCATCTTCATCAGTGAAGTCGTCTAGGCGGTTACGGAGGTTGTTAGAGATAGTGTTGGCATTCGGCAACTACCTCAACAGTTCCAAACGTGGCCCAGCGTACGGCTTCAAGTTGCAGTCTCTGGACACACTGGGAGATACCAAATCCAGTGATAAGCGCTCCTCACTGTTACACTACATTGTAGACACAATACACGAGAAGTTCCCTGACCTACGCATGTTCGACACAGAACTGTTACACGTTGACAAGGCCGCCATGGGTGAGTAACGTTGATCATTATAAATATGAACTAACAGTTTGTCCTATTGCTGTGACATTAATGCTAGATGAGGTTGTATACTTTCTAATATTTTTACTGCGTGGAAAAATCCTCTAAGTTGGTTTTATTCAGAACAATATTATTGACCTATTTATCAACAGTTTGAATTACTGAAACATTTTGTATAAACTCTAGCGTAAAAATTCATTTAAAGTAAACTCAAGTTGATTCCTCACATAACATACTTCTATCCTTCAAATGGGAAACGAATAAGTAATAAATTATTTATTTCAACAATTAAAGTGAAAGTTGCTTAAAATGTTCTTGTTCTTGCATTTAATCTTTTTAATTATGAATTCATATTAAAAAAATTTTTATGAATATATCATTATATTTGACATCTTTATAACACTCTTGATTCAAAATAATTGTGGTTATGTCATTAATAATAGAAAACAATCAAAAAGAGTAAATAATAATGGCAACTCTAGAACAAAACAAATTTTAGAAGAAGTGATACTGTGTAAAAAATGTAGTAAACATTGCTATAATTGAGTTAAAAGTTAAAATGGCAACAACAATTTATGTCATATTTTTCTTAGATTGAACAACATACAGTTATTATATGTTTAATATTTGGTCATAACCTTTAAATTCAAAAGGTTTTCCTATTATTCATATATATATATATATTTATTCTTATTTTGGGTTTAGTGTAGTCGCCCTTGAGTTTTTAATACATGCATTTTAAGGCATATCATACCATAGAACGTATAAATTGTTATTTACCATACCCTCATAAACTGACTGTCTTGTGTATGCAAACAGTGTCACTGGAGATAGTTGTGAGTGATGTGGCCGAGCTGGAGAAGGGGATGGAGACAGTGAGGAAAGAGTGCAAAGAACGAGCCAACGCCACAATCCTCACCGATTTCCTAGTCAACTCAGAGGACAAGCTGAAACGACTCAAGGCCGATACCAAACTGGCACAGGAGAACTTCAAAGAGTGTCTAGAATACTTTGGGGAGTCCCCCAGGACATCAGACGCCAGCACGTTCTTCTCCGTCTTTGTCAGATTTATACGTGCATTCAAGGTAAAATGTCAAAATAAAGGATCATTTATTCAAACATTGTACAGTTAGAAGGGAAAAGGAGCTTATTATCAATAATAAGCTGGAGATTTCAACTTCTTTTAATTCAAGGACACTTTAAAACAGTGGTTCTCAACCTGGGGGGGCGTGAGAGAATTTCAGGGGAGGCGTGAGGGTACAAAGAAAAAAATTAAGAAATAAATATTTTGTTAAAAAACAAAAACTTTCAAAACCATCAAATAAACTTTCGTATTTAAATATATCTGGATTTTTATTTTGCATCCCAGCTTTTGCTAACGTAGAGTTAGCATCGTCAGTTTCATAATTTCACTGTTCTAACTTGAACCAACCAATTATTGACTGGAGGGGAGGCGTGAGCTATCTTCAGTGTTCAAAGAGGATGTGCCATCCAGACTCTTCCTCCTCCTCACTTTTCCTACACAAGAGAATGTGGGTTGGAAACCCCATCTTGTTCATGTGTGCCCGAAACGTCCAGTGTCCAGTTATAAAACCAACCACCTTTCAGAGTTCTTATCTTGCAAGAGAAATAGCTTTAACCGTGATGGAGTACGATGACCCCAACAGGACCTCCTTTGCTTGCCTGTTACCTCCCAGGTCTCCTGGTGCTTGCCAGCGACCCATGTAGAGGCAACCTTTTTGGCAAGGCTGTAAGCAACCCCGCATGCTAGCTCTGGGCCAATGAGACGTTCCTCAGTGCCTCTCTTGGCACAGTGGTCTGCCCTCTTGTTTCCCAATTTATTGGCTGGCTTGGTTTCATATGTATACAACAAAACAGATTTTATATAGTTAGTGAAAATGGTTAATTTTACTTTTTTTGTGTTTTTATATCTTCTTCAGCTTCTCCTTCTGTTATCACACCGTGCTAAGATAGCGAAACCTTTCTATCAATAGGACCATTATTAATTACTAAGAATGTTCAGTTTTGGCAATTCTTTCTTGATTATAGTCATAGTCATAGTCAATTCTCTTTATTCGTATATACAAATGTTGTACATGAATAGTGTCACATTAATTGATCTGTAACATTTTTCATCAATTACAATAAAATAGTCTAAATAATTATAACTAAAAATATACACAAATAACTCTACGTTTGTCCTGAGCACCCCTCAAGCTTTAGGTTCACTTTACTCCCACCATGTACAGGTCTCCGCCATACTATATGGTGCCTTATTAATCAAGATTTGTTGAACCTTTTTTTTAAAAGATTTTAAATTACTTTCGGACTTTAAATTAACCGGTATTTGTTTTAAAAATGTTGCCCCCATATAAGATGTTTTTTTCTTATAAAATTCTAAACTATGCTTTGGTAAACGTATGTCTTGTTTTTTCCTAGTTTCGTATGGGTGTCTTTCTTCACTTGGTTGAAAGTCTGACATGACTTTTGCTTTCACATACATCATGCACTGTAGAGTGTAAAGAGCGTAAACAGTCAAAATTCCTAGAAAAGGAAAAATATAAAACTATTGCTCTGAAAATGGGGACAGAAATTATTACAAACCCTGAGAAAATAGCAAATGTATTTAACAATCATTTTATAAATGTTGTAAAAGATGTAGGTATAAGTCAAAATGTAAATTTTTCCTTAGATGAAAATGTTCATGGAGACCAGTTGATAAAGCCAAAATTTTATTTAAGAGCTATAGACAAAAGAGAGGTGGAAAGAATTATAGAATCATTAAAAAATAAAAACTCCAGTGGTAAAGATGAAGTTCCAGCCTCAGTAATTAAGGCTGTGAAAACTAATCTTAGTTCAATTTTATGCCATTTAATAAATTCTTCTTTTGTTTCAAGTATATTTCCAGTTCAACTAAAACTAGCAAAAATAATACCCATACACAAAAAAGATGATAAAAATAATATTCTCAACTATCGACCTGTATCTGTATTACCTGTTATTTCAAAAATTTATGAAAAAAGCAGTGTATTCACAATTTTTAGAATTCTTAGAACAATATAATTTACTGGATAAAGAGCAGCATGGTTTTAGATCAGGGAGATTAGTAACGAGTGCTGCTATATCATTTGTCGAATCGATTATTGATTCAGTTGACAAAGGAAACCATACAATTGGCTTATTTATGGATATATCCAAAGCATTTGATAGTGTTAAACATGATAGGCTAATAGAAAAGTTACAATTTCTTGGAGTGGCAGAAAACGCCCTTAATTGGTTCCGATCCTATATCTCTGACAGACCACAATATGTAGAAATAACTTTTTTGTCAAAATAGAATAAAATTATCAAAACTTCATCGCAGATTCAAAATTTAAAATTTGGTGTACCCCAAGGGTCTATTTTGGGGCCTCTTCTCTTCCTCTGTTACTTGGTGGGTATGGGTAACACACTATTGCATAAAACAAAAAGTAACCTCTGTTTATATGCCGATGATGCAAATCTGGTGGTATCAACAAAGACCCTAGAGGAAACTGAAATTTGTGCCAGTGGCGAAATAAAAAACATCGGATCTTTTCTTAAATTACACAATTTAGTCTTAAACACTAATAAAACAAATATGATGAATTTTAAAACTGCACAAAGCAGGAGACCGAATGAGCTTACAGTAACTTATGAATCAAATCACATTGAAATGAAAAGTACTGTAAATTTTCTAGGATTAACTATAGATAAACATTTAAATTGGGATGAACATATACATAGACTGTTAAGTAAATTAAATTCTGGAATCTATGCGTTAAGAAGAATGAGTTATATTTGCGATTTAAAGACATTAAAAAATATTTATTTTGCTCATGTTCATTCTCACATTTCATTCTGTATTGCACTTTATGGGTCAACAAAAAAAATTAATTTAGAAAGTATTTTAAAACAACAAAAAAAAGCTATACGTATTATGTTAAAACTTAAAATTGACGAGTCGGTGAAGGACCACTTTAAAAATCTAAAATTCTTTACGGTATACAGTCAATATATTTTTGAAACCATTCTCACCGCAAAATTCCAAAACTCGAACCTCAATAATAGATTGCCCACTCACGCCTACGGTACTAGAGGAAGGAATGAGTTTTTCCAAGACCACAGATTAAAATTCTTCGAAAAGAAACCTACATACATTGGTAACATATTTTTGAAATCCATTCCAAAAAATATTAAAGATGAAAAAGATCTCAGGTTTAAAAATAAACTAAAAGATTATTTAATAAATAGAGCACTTTATTCCACAGAAGAACTTTCCACCCCTCTCTAGATTTTACATTCTTAATTAAGTTTATTTTCTGTTATTACTAAGGGTAATATAACGTTGTTTTATATTGTATATTGTGTTATATACTGTACATATGAACAACTATGACACTATTCATTGTACACCCTGTGCATAATATGAATAAAGATTTTTGACTATTGACTAGTGAATAAAAATCACGTTTTACAGACTCATCCTTTTTCTTTTTTAATATTACTCTTATTCCTTTTTTTTTGTAATGCTAATAATTTATTAAGGTTGGAAGATGATGTTGCACCATATATACAGAGACCATAAGCTATATGAGACTGGATATGAGCATGAAATATCGATTTTTGAGCGTCCACATTACACAATAAATGCATCCTTCTTAGTGCAAAGATTCCCGAATTTATTTTGTTTGTAATGTGGTCAATGTGATGGTCCCAAGATAAATTTTTATCAATATAAAGTCCCAAAAATTTTGACCTATCAATATGTTCGACCTCCTGCAAGTCTAGCATTATGGTAGGGAATGTTAAATCTCTATTTTGTTTAGTTGAGAATAGCATTGCATTTGTTTTCTGTGGATTCAAAAAAACTTGTTTATTAGTAAAGGACTGTTGTAATTTTGTTAGTTCTGTATAGGCTTTGATTTCCAATTCTGAGTTTGAGTTTGCGGTTATTATAAGGTTCGAATCACCTGCATTACTAATTGGCATGTTTCATGGCTTGGACTTAAAATACCTGGAATACCTTGTACATAGCAGATTCATTTCTTTCTTTTACTTATTCTTTCTTTTACTGTAGGCCTGCTTATTCTGCACTGTCATTGAGGTCAACAATTTTATTCAGCAAATTTTGTATCTGCAAACTTTGTTAAGTAGAATGATTTTACATAATAAGTAGCTTGACGCTGAAGTAAGAATTATTCCTCTGCAATAAATTATCCTTATTTGGAACATTGATCAGAACAGATATTAATATACAATCTATAAGAACATGTTCATTCTTCAATTTAAGTAGTAGGCACCATGTAGCTTTGACTGTGTGTTTTGCTGCTTCTGATGTATAAAAGATTGTCTACTATGGCTTGATTATATCTCCCAGTCCTCCGGCGGTTAACAATATAATCAATAAATAGTAATATCAGCTTTGTCAAAGGTTGTTAAAATAGGTTTAACCTTTTCAGGAGTAAAGACGTCATATGAAGTCCCCAATTGTCATGACTGAGAGGAGTATTAGGGTTGAAAACAAAATGTTGTAGTGGAGTAAAAAATATAATTGTTAAAACATGTTTTGAACTTGCTTATTACAGTTTACAGTATTGAATAATATAAAACTAATAATTAAGAATAACTATACTGTAAAATAAAAATAATAAAAGCAATCAATAACGTAGGGAAAGTATGAACACGATAGCCAAGTGCACTGCAGACTTAATAAATGTATTGTATGTAGCTGACAGACAACTGAGAGAATGTGAGAGAAATGCGTGCCAGCTGATGACATCGTGCAGGAACCAAATCAGTTTAGAGATAGAAGACAAATGAAGGTTATCACTAAAATGAAACTGCCAAAAGGTATGCACATCTAAAGTTGTTTTTGCCTGTGACAGATAGTTCTGGTGTAATGTGTTAATAATACGCTCAATTAATTTAATAAATTAAATAATTGTACCATTACACAAGACGTCATATGACACCTTACTCATTTAGGCCAATTTATTATAATATATATGTCCAGTAGTACTGACCAACCTCCTATACACCAATACATGAACAGGGGTATTGACCTACCCGCCTGCCCATACACATATATTGGTATTGATGTCTTTACTCATTTTGGCAAATATAACGCACTCCTGAAGGGTTAACTATGCCCATTAAAATAGACTGTCGCTGTTGTTCATTTAAAAGTTGATAGCATACACCAATATTTTTATAACCTAAATCACTAAATTAATTTTAACTATTTGTTTTCTACATGATAAATAATTTTCTAGCAAAGAACCGCTTTCTTTGTAAAACATTTTCTGCACAGTTTAGTTGTGAAACATCTTGAAGCCTTTGATGAAACACTTTGCCTCTTGTTACTAACAAAAAGTAATTGGTATCTCTTTTACATACATGTGGTCCATTTCAGGCTGCCGAGCAAGAAAACGAGCAAAGGCGGAGACTAGAACTAGCAGCAGCCCACGCCCTCCAGAACAACAACTCGGAGGAAGTGATCAAACGCAACAAACTCAACCAAAAGCGGCAGCAGGTAACAAAGACTACTGCACGTATCATAGCCACTTCTAATGTGGTGGATGTGATAACTGACCAGTGGGCTGAGATCCACAGCATGATTCTTGCTCGCACAAACCGAATCGGGTAAAGCTTGCTTGCATGATTCGCTTGCTTCTAGGACCTTCCCAGCTGCTTGATATTTCGTAGTATAAGTTTTTGCATGTTAAATTCTCAGTGACGAGAGAGCTTTCACTTAATGTTCCTTTTTGTATACCTTAGAGAAATAAAATAGTTAATAAGTTGTAAATATGGAAACATATTCATACGCAATGTTTGTTTTACTTGCTTAACTAATGCTTTCTTAGTTATTAGTATTATAATTTGCTGTATATTGATTTGCTATTTTTTGTTTGCAACAAAGTAAATTTGCTTTCATTTCATAGTTTTGTAGATAGTTTGCTAGAATTCTAGCTTTACTGCTAAAGGTGGGAATGTATGTTATTGTATAATGCTATTGCTTGTAAAATATAATCTAGAGGTTTTTATTATTTGTATTATTTCTCCTTTTAATTGATAATACATAAATAGTGAAAACATTTTTTAGCAGTTATTGTTCTTACTTATAGAAACTAGTTTTTTAATTTGTTTTATCAGTGAGGATGGTTATACATTGTCAAATAGTAGTATGATTGATGTTTCTTGAAGCAAAATATAATCTAAGCAGATGATTTGAAATGTATTCCTTTTAAATTCAGTTTTTTATTTATAATTTAAATTTGAACAAGATTTATCGTATGAGTACCAAAAAATTACCGAAAAGTTCTGAAATTGACACTTTACTCATTTCATTAATTATGAGATGATCAGACGCATCTCATACAGAAATCAATGATTTCATTTCTGCAGCACGTTTCGGAATATGGCCTCTAGTGTGTCACACGTTTTCACGGCTGTCACACGTATGACATTTCAGTCAATTTTTACTACTGCGTTCCCAAACTGAATTGGTGGGGAGCTTACACTTTGTGTAGTTGTGCTCGTGTAGTGCTGACTGCTGGTTGACAATTGGAAGCATGGATCACGATACACATGTTAAATTATTTAAGTGTGTAAGAAACCCCGTAAATGAAAGCACTAGTCAGTACATCCTATAAATAGTGTAAGATTTCTAAGAGGAGTGTTTCTTACATTATTTAACGAAATGCAAGACGTTGACAAATTTTAAACTAATTTTGTATGTCCTAAAATTCCTTCAATGAACTTGCAAGCAATATAAGAAAAGTTGTAAAAAGTGACCCAAGTTTGCTGACTGGCTTGGCATTTGTTCCTGAGGAAATTATGGAACCACCCTTCGATTCAAAGAAGAGCAGAGACCTGCCACAGTTCGGATGCAGGAGGCCAAACATGCTACATAAATGCACCCATTTGATTCATTGTATTTATGCAAAATATGCAACACTTTTGGAACTTGCATACTTAGAGACTGATGATGGTATCTAGAGAACATGCATTCCTCCAGCGTCAAAATTGTTGCAAATTTATGCGTAAATGTTCCCATTTGATTCAATAAAATTAGAAACACAGAGCGTCCGATGCAGAACACACTGCATAACACCAGCTTAAGTTATTTTGTGAAAGAGTTAATATTCCTCTTCATTTCTCCTTGTGTTAGTAAGTTGAAAGTCACCACCCCATATCTGCCCTATTCTGTTGTAAACTGCTACATAGGCTGACTTTCAAAAAATATTATTCTTCCTCATCACTGTTGAACAATCAGGTTTGGGAACTAGTAAACATTGTTAGGACTACCTAATACTTTCTTTATTTGTCTAATCTAAGTGAGACTGTGCTTGACTGGCCGTTTCATTTACTATTAAGTAGTAAATTGTGCGTGATGGGTTTTGAAACAAATATTTTCTTCACATATCTCACCTTCTTTGAATCTACCGTACTATTCATGTCTCCTCTTTCTTCTGAAATAATCATTCACTTGAACACAAAATGTTTATTTTTCTGTTGAATCTTTTTAGACAGTCACTGTTACTGAGTTCAAATGTTTTCAAACCAGCAATGTTTTTCTTAAAACTAGTTTCTATCTGGTGTCTCATTTGTGTTATTTTATTCTTATATATACTTTTTATTTCTTGTGTATTATTTAATCATAGTTTACTCTTTAATAAAAAATAATTCCTTTTGTATCTTGAACAAAATAAAACTCCAGAATAATCTCTCCATTTTATTCTTTTTATAATAGCAGAATTTTGAAGTTTGTATGCTGTTAGTATTTTTTCTTACTGTTGTAAACTTTGCATTTTTTTTTAACTCTGTGTCATAGAATTGTAGTTTTCTGTTTTTAAAATTAAACTACTAATTTATATCTTGAATTGACGATTCTCTCACAGCTCAGTAAGTCTCTAACGTTGATATGTTACTAAATGCCTCAGAATATTATTTTTTCTGTTTTACTGGTTAAAATTCAAATTTTATTTTTAATCGTTGCATGTAATGTATGTAAATAAAAGTTTTCTGTACATGAAATGAAATAAGCCTTTATTGTACATTGCTTTGTAAGTATAAATGTTACATACTTACATGCTGAAACAAGCCTTATTTCAGTCTCTTGGTCTGTAACATTCACTTAGTATGCTTTTGAAGGGAAAGCGAGTCCACCATGTTTTGTGAAACTTTGTGCCCTATAAGCACAACAAGATTTAGTTTATTTGGATTCTAAGGCTTTGCTCCATGGTCTTTTTGGTTATAATGTAGTTCTTACGGACGAAAACACCAGATACGGCTTGTTGGCTCTGACGTTATTTGTATTTTATTTTTACGCTTAATAACAGCTGTTAAGGAATTTTCTACATTTGAGTGTTTCTTTTCATCCGAACAAGTTAAACAGTTCATATATTTTGTCGAGCTTATTGAATTTCTTTAACTTATGTATTTTTATCCTGTTGTACTAGCATAGACATTCCGCTATTGTTTTTTAAATTTTAATTATTTAGTTTTCAGACATTGTTACATATCATGAATGCCTATAAAGTTCAGGTAATATCCGTAATGTAAGTATTTTGCATATATCAAATTATTAAAGTGTTTAGGGTAGTAACTGTATTAACGTTTAACCCCAGATGTGGTTATGGTCCCCCAGTTTTCCGTAATTCAGAAGACATTTTTGTAAAATTAAAATAAATGTCTTAAGTTTAACTATTTTATTTGGTGAAACATTTTTGTTTTTCTTCAAATGAGTAATAGTAAATACTGCTGTAAAATTCCTCTTTTTACAATAATATGAATCTAAGCATTATTTTCGTTTAAAGAATGAAAAAAATTTAGAATTCAAACTTGAAATCTTTATTAGGGTCAATGATTTTTGTTAAGGATGTTTTCATAATTGTATGGCAAATGGTTTGTATTTCAATAAATTAGATATTGTATTTTTGTGATTTTTTTTTTATTTAGTTTTATGAGGCCTGTAAAAAACGCTATCCTTACACAATAGGCTTGCTGTAGTTTTTCTTAATAGGCGAGCCTGTTTTGTTAAATTACTAATAGATAAATTAAAAAGTAAACCAAACCCAATTATTTAACAGCAAACAAAAGAGATACAAATTTTGTAAAAATGATCTAGCACTAGATTGTGTATATACTTCATTTAATAATTGTAAAGAGGTTGTATGTGATCAATTACCCAATGAGTGTATCCTTTGTAAATGAAGTGTAGTAGGTTATTCAATTCAAGGTCCACGTAAGTTAACGTAACATTATTCAAACGACCATAGTTTAAAAATTCTGATTTTCTGTACATGGTAATAAGCCGAAATAAAACTGTTACCAGATTTGCAAAAATTCAGTTTGAATAAAAATGTGTTTCCAGTGCAATAAGCGTGATAATTTAAGTAATATATAAATCAACATAATTTGTTAGTTTCATGTTTCAACCAACCATCTTCGTGTGTGACCAACATAATTTATTTGTTGTTTGTCATAGTTAATCTGGAATAATTGTCTAATAACTGAATAGGATTATTCATGAAAAAATCATGAGGAGTGAAATATGATTTTTAAATAGGGCAAGAATTGAAATGATAATACAGATACATTGTTCAATTCAATGTCAAACTTTGTGTCTAATTATCAGGTGTTCTGAGGTCCAGTAGTGGAGCGCTAGTGTAGTCCCATGTAAATGTAACACAGTTTAAACCAGCTGTGGTAGCAGACCTCACTAACTAACCAAATTACTGGCATAGACATTCCTATTACATGAGGTATCTATGTAAGTAATATAATCAAAGATAACAGTGTCTGACTTTGTTGACAGTTTTGGGTGTTTCTGTGGTGATGGTTGACTACTTCTACCAAATATTTTATTTGGTAGCTTCTCAACTTCATACATAATGTTTCCTTTCTTTTACCGATGTTTACTTTGGCAAAACAATTATGATTAATATTCTCTATTAGCATACTTTTAAGTGTTTTACTCAATTCAATTTCTGTTTATATTTCCATCTGTACCTATTGTTCTTTGTATTAACTGCATGATGCACGTTGAATGTTTCGGCAACCAAATAGACTGGCACCTAGCAAGCTACTTAGCGCAGGAATTTGTACTAATATGATTTCCTTTCTTCTTTCAAATCACACTTTTATAATTATTTAACTTATCATTTAATTTATTTTGTACCCTTTTCAATTCCCCTGTCATCCAATGGTATATTGGTGTAGTATAAAAATCACAACTACTTTTATAACAACTACATATTCAACAAAAATAATTGAAATGGCTAGTAAGAATCTTTCTGACAGGATATTGCTCTTAATTAACTGTAAATCAAGATTAGAATTACCTGTTGTTTATTCATGCTTTTGTAAATGAAAAGAACACATAAAAGTCTTTTCAAGTCTTTTGAAGCAACAGATGTAATCTGCAATTTTTTTCTTTTGCAACCTGAAGTAAAGGATCTATTCATGAAAACTAGTTTCAGATATAAGTTGTAGCAAATTGCGAAAGTTTACATTTATTTGGGAAATTGGAAACTTATTTTATTGAGGGAAACTGTGTTAAAAATGTTAGGTTTGACCCAACTAGTTCAGCATTGTTTTCTAAAGGGTGTCTCATGGTAAGTTGAGGCAACGTACCTGGCTGAAGGGTTGGGGCGATGAATGGCTAGGGTGGCTCGACGAGTATCCATTAGTCACGCCTCGCCGAATACTCCACTTAAAAGCAGAAATTTAATAAATAATCGTTATTCGACAATCAACACTTTACTTTATTGCTACTAATCACAATACAAACAATTGTGTGTTCGTCCCATTTTAATCGGCCAACAAAGTGTTTTAGCTAAATTTTTTTTTTTTTTTTTTTTTTTTTTCAATATACATTATTACAAAATTCATGTTTATCTATAAACTATAAGGCCGTATTTATATTTCATTAATTAATATATTACTCGTATAAGAATCAACAAGTTTAACAATAGTTAATTTGGTTTATTCTTACCGAATATTATCATCACTCACACAAGTAAACACTTACAATTTAGGAAACATATTTTACCCACAATGTTTAATGATTAATTTTCAAATGCAAACCGGATGTGGGGACTATGTAGGAGGTGAACGGAACTGGAGAACGTTCAAGGGCAAGGAGAACGCTTGATTGTTGTTCATATTGGAAATGAATATGGTTTCTCAGTGATGGCATAAATCAAAAGGACGTGGGGCTGTTTTGTCAAGGAAAGACAAACAAAAAGTGACTTGGAGGGGTAGACTACCTTAGAAGAAATGAACTCTGTTTGTTTTGAAAATTGGTTTGAGAAAAAAGTTCTGCCGAATCTACCACCCAACAGGTCATCTTTATGGAGACAATGCCTCCTACCATTCGAGAACCGTAGTGAAGTTTAACAGTCACACATTAAATAAATGGAGAGATAAGACATCAGCAAACTTACCTTAGAAGACAAGTTCACTAACACCAGAGTAGTAGTAACAGAATCACATAATCACACGAATTATCAGTGCCACTGGCACTTTCTTCAGGTGAGTAGAAAGAGAGAGAGACCCGAATTTGTGTGATTATGGTATTCTTTTGTGTATATTACTACTACACTGGTGTTAGTGAACTTGTCTTCTAAGGTAAGTTTGCTGATGTCCTATCTCTCCAATATACTAATTCCTGGCCTAGTGGCCTTTAATATAACCTAACATTAAATAAATGGTACATCTAATGTGTTATTATTATTTTTTATTATTTATGTTGCGTTAATTGATACAATCAATATGAATACAGACTTATCATTTATAGATAAACATTTAATTTTGTAATAATTTGGGTAATTTTTGAGTAATTGGGAGAAAAAACAGTTAGCTAACACATTTTAAGTCGGCAAATTACCATGGGACGAACACACAATTGTTTGTACTGTGATTAGTAACAATCCAGTATAGAGTTGATTGTCGAATAATGATTTTTTTTTTTTTAATTTCTGCTTTTAAGTGGAGTATTTGGCGAGGCGTGACTAATGGATACTCGCCAGGCCACCACAGCCAATTATCGGCCCAACCCTTCAGCCAGGTACGTTGCCTCAACTTACCGTGAGACATCCTTTAACACACAAAAGAAGTAATGACGTTATGTACGGTGTTTTGTCATTTTCAGTGAGAGATTTTTCCCACAATATCACAGATAAACGAATTATATACAGATTGATCATCTGTCATATTAACAGTGTTACACTGTTATGTAGTTTGTGTGTGGGGTTGTACAACTGCTAAATCTGTAATCTGTTATAAATCACTTAGTTCATTAGAATCAACTTGAAACTTGGAAAGTTTAATTCAAGCTGGAATTAATTAAATCTACACCAACACATATCATTAATCATAGAACACTCTCTAAAAAATATAAAACTTAAGGTATATTAGTACATAAAAAATTAGTAATGATTGTCCATAGTCCTCACATATTGTCCGTCATCCTCAAACCAAGAAATGTCATGTTTACTTTTATTTTTGAATGTTAAGTTGTTTTTACCAATCATCTATGTTCAGTATTTTTTTAAGTTTTATTTGCTTTATCTATTAGCGCAGGACTGTCAAGGTCGATATAAATACATTTAAAATAATTATCGTTATTTTTCATTTGCTGTTTTGTAATGAAAAAAGCTAGGGATGTGCCAATTCCAAAATTGTCTCGATTGTTTTGTTACCATTCGATTCTAAAATTTTTCGATTTGTTTCTCAATTCTTAGATTATTCAGATTCTTTAGTAGTAGGCCAGACACCTATAACAAAATAAGTTACGAGATAAAATATTTTTAAAATATCCCCAGTTGATATTTAAACAAGGGCTTTATTTCAAAATACCAAAGTAATTAGTCCAATCACAATGCATTAACTAACTTCCCGTTTTACAATACTTAACCGTAACGTAACTTCAACTGTATGTGAATGCTGAAGTAGTCAATCAGCGCTAGTGGCATTCTATATAATGGTGTAATTGTTTGTTATACAATATTGAAAACTAGTCGTATATATCTATATCAAATTAACAAAATTAAATAAAAGTGTAACAAGCTATCGTCTTTGAAAGAAATTTAAAACTTTTAAAAATCTTTTGTTTCTCAATCAATAGCGTGTTTTGCCTTTACGTCGCTTCCCCCACACACTTAGATTTCGACTTCTTTAATAGCAGACTGACAGTGACAGCAACGGACGATCATGTCGCTGGTATCGGTCAATTGGTAGTTCATTTGCAAGACTAATTCATGACCGAGTCATTCACTATAATGAACTAGGAGAATGAACTAGTTCTAAATGACGCAATGAATCAAGGGTGTGGCAACTATTAGGTAGAATTATCAAACTAGATGAAACGAACAAACTACTAGAATTTTATTAATTCTTCGTGGTGCGTCCAGTACTTCTGTTCCATTCACACAGTTTTAGGTTAGGTTATAACTGACTGAAGACTCGGTCATCGTGTATCATTGCTACCTTCCTAGTTCTGTTGTTCACTTTGAATTGAACCCGTTCAAAACTAAATAAACCAACTAGTTCACTCGTTCACTAGCTGACTAGTTCATTTGACTCGATAATTCGTGAACCACCCATCACTATTGGCAGTATTATTTTCTTATGCAACGAAATAACGCACTACGCCAATACCAGTATCAAAAATGCAGGTTGGATTTTCAATTTTTAAATCAATGGAATTTTTTGAATACAACCTAACAATTACGTTCGGCAAATACTGTTTCGCCACTTTAGTATTTGTAATTTGAACAGTTTAAGAATCGGAATCGAGCGATATCAATAGATAATAATCGGAATTGAGGAATCGTGACACCGCTAGAATCGGAATCAGCACACCTCTAAAAAAATATATATTCATTAGTTTTTAGGTATCTAACAATTCATTCTGATAGATACAATTCTTGAATCTTTTCTGAAAAGAAAATGTTGTTCACATATTTCTGTTATAAATGTCGACCTTGACTTATGTAGCGAGTAGGCATTGCACGGTAGTCTGTTTGGTTGCCAGGACGCAGTAATCAACGAGCTGAAGAGCAAAACTCGTCTGGTACAGGAGAAGAAGTTGCTGCACCAAGACGAGGTTTACAACGGAGCGCTTGAAGATATCCTGCTGGGACTGAAGAGCGAGCCGTATAGGCGAGCAGACGCTGTCCGGCGAAGCCAGCGGCGCAGGATAGACAGCAATAGACTGAGCCGTACGCAGGAGGAGATGGACATATAAGGTGGGATGAGAAAATTTTTAATTTAAAATAAAATTTTTAATTGAGAGAGAAAAAGAAAAATGTGAAAAGAGGAAAATAGTTCAGTAAGTTTCAACATTATAAAATATAGAATATTGTATTTTTGTATTATTTATATCATATATATTCATAGCGGTTCCTAATAATTAACTATTGTATCTGCTTGTCTCCCTACCATATTCTCTACTCCCTTCAGCCACCAATCTCTGAGTCTTCCTTGTGAACTCCTTCCCTTCTTCTCCATTTCATGAACCTTTCTTGTTGCCCTAAATTCCATCATTTTTTTCATATATCTGAACCACCTCTATCAATCCCTTTCAGTAATTGGTCAAAGCCTTGCTTAGTAAGCTAAAGGCTCTCAGTTCGATCCCGATCACAATCATAACAACTTGAAAAGGGATCAGTTGATGACCACTTGCGGTTCATTTGTCACTGGGCTATTATATAATAACACTTTTTAAGAAAGAGTCAGTCTTAGTTTGTAACAATGGCTGCATTCGCTTATCTACATCCATTCAAAATTCATATTAATCCATATCTTGACGATCGGCGTCTTAAGATAAATAAATAAAAATAAATCTTTTTTGAAGGATTGAAACTTAATTGAAATCATATTCAACTATTTGCATTGTTATACTTATATTTACAATGTGTTTGTTAAAATCTATCCAACTAAAATTTTTGTAAAATTAATTAACTACGCAATCTTGTTGAATATTGTTTTTGTAATAATTTATTTTTTATTAATAACTTTTTAAAGGATAATTCTAAAAGGACTTTGGAGAGCACATATTTTCAAGATTTTGTTGTTGTATATATCATATCTTTACTTTGTTCATAAACACTTTTTAACTTTACAGATTTGTTCTTATTTTTGTCAAGAAGATCAAATTTTGAATTAATAGTTTAACCAACACTCTTAATGATTAAACTTTTATGTTTTATTAAACAAAGAGTGTAAAAAGCCCTCTCTCAATATGTACACATATTGAGTGAATTAATGAACAACTCAGCATGGTTACAAGTATAGCAAGTGATTTGATTGAAAGGATTCCAATCGTTTGTCACCAGTTAAAAACAATATTAACCCCATCACATCTTTCTCACTCATTGACACAACCTATTCAGCTACAAGATTGTCATAAGTATTTTGTACAAAGCTATACTAAACAACACCTGCATGGTCCACTTGTTCCGCAGCTTGCTGCACTTGTGTGTTTAATAAAATGTTTGGAAATACTTTCAGACAGTTTTTAAGTCCATTTTACGTATTAGAGCTTTTTATTTTGTTTTATATTACTATGTATATTGTCTTTTCTTGCCGATTAAATATAAATTCAGTTTATAAAAATAAGTTAATTTCAGTAAAAAAGGAGAGGAAAGCAGCATACTTGATAAAATAGTAAACTTTAGGTAGACATAATCACAAGAAAATGAACAGAAAGTCAGTGAAATATTTCGGGGCCACTGGTTCCTTCTTCAGTTTCAAGGCCACTCAAGAAATATTTCACTAACTTCTGCTGTGATTGTGTCTGTTTCCAATTTACCATTTTATCAGGTAAACTTTTCTCCCCTCCTTTTTTACTAAAATCCTAGGCCTAGTGTCCTAAACCTGTAAAAATAAAATGAGTAAAGGTTTAATCAATTTCGACATCCCCCCATGAATTAGGCCAATATCAATAGACAAACTTCTTAGAGCAGCAATAGAGTCGTAGTTTTGAAGCATTAGATAGATGCACATACATTGAGGTTGTGATAGTTCAACTTTGTTTGTCTGATTTACGACCAACCAACCGCAGTTGGACTAGCGAGACCTCACTATATTTTTCGGTTGACTTTATTCATCTTCTCCTGGACTTATGAATTCTAATGTGTAGACTGGCCTGTTTATTAAGAAGTCTTTATTAAGTTTTCTTTGTACTAAGAGTTCTTCCATATTAAGGCTCATTTTCTTATACAAAGTACATGTTACAATCAAAACTAAAGTAAAAATATATTTCAAAAACAGACATTACCCTCCAACAGTCAGTTTATCTGTAATGTATTAAATAATGGTGTGTAATAAGTAACAAGACCACATTAGCTCATGTTGATTGTTACCAAATCCATATTTCTGTGATAACAAGTCTATGAAATGAATGAGACAATTTTATTTTTGATTATCAGTTTCATGAAAATAAGAAGATACTAGACTGTGTGTCAGGGATTTTCTTGTGAAATTGTTGCACTATTTTTTTACATTTTATTTTGATTTTGCTTGTACATTTTTGTTTTTTTTTTTAATAAAAAGCAACATCAAAGTAAGTCAATAAGGTTGATTGGAATAACAAAGCCTGAATTTAAACTTAATCTTTCAGTTTTTACTGGTTAATTTTTGGGCACTAGATCTAGGATTTCAATAAAAATTGAAAGGAAAGGAAAGCAGCATACCTTAAACTGTGGATAGATTCACACACATCACAAAAACAGAAATATTCCACTGTTTTTTGTATCTATTTAAAGTTAACTAGGTATGCTGATTTCCTTTCCTTTCTTTTAGTTTTTTGTGAGCGATATTAACTTGATGCTTTAAAACTACTTTCATCAATATTTAACTACGTTCTTACTAATATCATACAAATAAACATTAGTAGGATCAAAAATAATTCTAAACTGTTTTAAATTGTATTGTTGAGGTTTAAGTCAAAAGATTAGCACTTTTTATTCTTTTGTAATACTTTTTTAACCTTTATTGTTCATTACTATAAGCATAGTGATTTCGACAGTGATAGGCATTGTGTATCTAGCAACCAAAGTGGCATAGCCTTTTAACAAAACTTACTTATGCTTAGTATCATATTCTTATTATTTGTACTTTGTGATTACCAGCTAATATTAAAAAGCTGATCAACTGTTTCTTTATCAATTGAGAAAAATTTAAGGTAAAACATTTGTAAAATTAATTGTTTTGCAATTATAATAGTTCTTTGCAATATAATTGCAAGATATTTAAGATGACTTAATATTTATATTACATTTTAATTATTCTTCTTACTTTCAGTCTCGGATAGTCAAGCTTTATCGAATCCCAACGATCGACTGATGTGCCTTCACTGACAAGCTCCTCTTGCCTTTTGCCGAAGACTTTTCTCTCTCAACGGAAGATGTAATCAATGCATTACAGCAATTTACCTTTTGTTCAATTCAACAGTTCATAAAGCACAGTCTGTAATGGATACTTGCACAAAATAGTCAACCTAGATAATAACAAACACTTCCTTGGAATTTGCAGCATACAGAAACATTTTTATAAAATCAAAGAATTAACACTCATCTCTGTTAAGAAATAATATAGTGTTAATTCACTCCGTTTTATCGGTTTTTACAAAATACAAAAAGTTGTTTTTGTAGATACTTTAAAATGTGAAATTTAGCAGATTAAGTAAATGCTGCAAGAGTAATACTTTTCAGATTTAATCTTTAAAATAAAGTGAACATTCTTATAAGAACGAATATATTTTTATTATATTATATTGTAAAACTTTAATCGTTTCTTGGCAAAATTAAGAAACGATGAAAGTGTAAATTGTAATTTTCAAAATACTGTAATACTATTTGGATACAAACTATTAAAAGCAAAATTTTGTACTATTGTTAGGGACCATCATTAATTGTATTCTCATGCTTAGATATATTGATGTCACGGATAGATTAAGTGCCCATTTTATATTTTAACATTAAGTAAATTAGGTACAATAAATAATATATTTTGTAAATTACTGCAATAAAAAAAAGACTTATAAATGTTTACAAACTATTCATCTGCTTTAAGTTGATTAAATCAACTGTAATCTAGCTTTACTTAGCTATTTAAATACTACTGCTTAATTGATAGTTTCATTTAGTATACCTGGTAGAATTGTTACATATGTACAAATTTGCTAACATCGTAGAACATTTCTCAACGTAAATAAAAATTATTTGTTGTCTCTAGCCATTTCTTCAATTTAAAAGAGTAGAAAGCAGTGAAATTCTTGGCCTTTTAAGCAAATTGACTAATATCAATGAACTTTAATAAAAAACAAGTTTGTTCATTCTGAGGTAAAATCAAGGGGGGGGAATAATCTCCCCAACTTTACTTTTTCATCAATTCTCATATGTTTACGGTAATTGTCATTTATTTATTAAATATATTTTGTCTTGTTTTCAGTGCCTAATATAAAGAAGTCATTATTTAAAAAGTCTATCAAACGTATCTTTACGCCAAAAAGGCTGTAACTTTATATTAATTATACGTTTACAAAATGTAAACATCAACTTCACTGGAAGTTGACTGGTGCAATGTGTACGTTGGTAAGCTTTACTACAATTCTGCCTGGTAGAATTCCGCCTTGTTCAACATTTCTACAGTTAAATTAACTACTAAGAAATAAAATTCTTACATATTCAAACATGAATCTTAATAACTGAGGTGAAATGTGTACGTACTGATGTATACGTTTTAGTATTGATCTTGAGCATACATTTTCTGTGATAATTTTCATTGATTTCGCTTTGCTTCTTGTTTGAATAGTTCCTGTTAAGAACTCTTTAAAAACATGTGTTCAAATTTATTACATTTTCCTTTAAAACTAAGTTTATTATACACATATGTGGCAAAGTTTCTTTTTACTTGTGGCAAGCCCTTTTGTTAAGTTTGTAAACATTATGTTGAATGAGTTTCAGTTGAAAAATTATTTTCAAAGTATTCAATACTACTGTTCTAATAATGGTTTTAAAAATTCTGATTTTTTAAAAAATATTTATATGTGAAAGATAATTTTTTACTGAACTTAATTAAACATTTTAAGGGCTTTGATAATTATATTTCTTGGCATTCTGCAATACTTCTTGGTT
The DNA here is from genome assembly GCA_035578905.1 of Stictocephala bisonia. Taxonomy (NCBI): domain Eukaryota; kingdom Metazoa; phylum Arthropoda; class Insecta; order Hemiptera; family Membracidae; genus Stictocephala; species Stictocephala bisonia. Next base: position 200,444 of record JAQJVL010001049.1, read on the forward strand.
TTTCCTCTTAAAACCATTTGAGTATATATCAAATAGCCACAAACATTATCTTAACCGTGCAATTAAGAATTTACAATTTAACAGTGATAAATATGTGCCTACAACATAACTCACTAATATTTTTTAACCCTTTTAGTGCCAGACAGTTTTTTGGGGTACTTACGAAAAATGCCAACCCATTTTCATAAAGGGTGTGCGAAGAATGCCAGGCCACTTTAGGCCATTTTGACATATTTTGTTAAAACATTCATAGCTCTCTTATTTGTTATTATAAATTAACAAATGGGGTCTTGTTTTGTTCGTAATAATATGTTTGTAGTAAAGAAAATATAATTTTGAGTTATTTACAAGATTTAAAAAAATTATATTACAAAAAGTTTCAAAAAGTTTTTTTCTTTTTATTTTTTCAAGTTTGAACATACATTACTACTTTTTGTATAAACTAAACCACAGTATTAAAATATAGAGACTAATCTACATATAATTGTAAGTACACATACAAAAATTAAAACACTTACATTCAAAAACATAGTAGATATAAAAATCTTTGAAAAAACATGTAATTATCCAAAATTGGTAAAAACGTCAGATAAACAGCTGTTATTTCGTCATGACAACGATCAGTAGAGTAATAATTTTGTTGTTGCCATATGGCATATTGTCTTCAATCCCTATGTCAAGTTTGAAAGCATTCGGTCGACAAATAAAATTAAAAAAAATTATATTACAAAGTTTCAATAAGTTTTTTTTCTTTTTATTTTTTCAAGTTTGAACATACATTACTACTTTTTGTATAAACTAAACCACAGTATTAAAATATAGAGACTAATCTACATATAATTGTAAGTACACATACAAAAATTAAAACACTTACATTCAAAAACATAGTAGATATAAAAATCTTTGAAAAAAACATGTAATTATCCAAAATTGGTAAAAACGTCAGATAAACAGCTGTTATTTCGTCATGACAACGATCAGTAGAGTAATAATTTTGTTGTTGCCATATGGCATATTGTCTTCAATCCCTATGTCAAGTTTGAAAGCATTCGGTCGACAAATAAAATTAAAAAAAATTATATTACAAAGTTTCAATAAGTTTTTTTTCTTTTTATTTTTTCAAGTTTGAACATACATTACTACTTTTTGTATAAACTAAACCACAGTATTAAAATATAGAGACTAATCTACATATAATTGTAAGTACACATACAAAAATTAAAACACTTACATTCAAAAACATAGTAGATATAAAAATCTTTGAAAAAAACATGTAATTATCCAAAATTGGTAAAAACGTCAGATAAACAGCTGTTATTACGTCATGACAACGATCAGTAGAGTAATAATTTTGTTGTTGCCATATTGTCTTCAATCCCTATGTCAAGTTTGAAAGCATTCGGTTGACAAATAAAATTACAATATAATAAAAACTTGACGTGCGCCCATAGCGCACATCGGCAGTTTTAGCGGGACCGAGGCGCGTGCGCTCGCGGCGCACGTCGGCATTTTTCGAACAAACTCTGACGTGCGCTCGCAGCGCACGTCGGCATTAAAAGGGTTAATTTTCAAATATTACTTCCCTATATTTACACTTAAATGTTTTTGTTTTTTTTTTAACCCTGTTTCTTATCAATTTATACTACTTATAAGCATAATAAGTTAAATAAATTGATTAATTCATAATTTCACAACGTAGTATCGTATTAAATGTTTGTTTAGTACATTATAATTATGAAATTATAAGCATTAACTACTTAATAATTAATGTTCATAGGCAAACATTCCATATATTCAATATATGCACTTGTTACATTCTTGAAAAGTTACCCACTGTTGCAATGCTTCTGTAATAGTTGTCATTATATTTTATAGTTAAATTGAATCTCAGCTCAGTCTATGGCATATTTAGTTGTGATATTTTATACCATCTTTACATAATAGTGTTTCTATTAATAGCAATATTTCAAATAGAGCATTATTGTAGTAGTTTTTGGCCTTAGATTTTTATTTCCAATGGTGCTATTTTAATTTATTGTACTGAATTAATAACGTAAGTAGTTTTGATAAGTATTGTCTAAACTGTATGCTTTTTTTAGTATAGTGTAGAATATAAACAAAACGCCACTCAGCAATTTAACCAATATGGGGAAATGAAGCACAAAATTCAACGTATTTAAAATCAAAACTGCCAAATTGTGTTTTTGTATAATATGACATTTTGTATTATATTGAACCATATATAGTTTATATAATGTTATTTTTGTACATTTGTACAGATAAATGTAGCTATGTAAATAAAACATTCCTTATTTTATGTTCTTTATGTTTGGGTTTTTTTTATCTATACTAAGTTACCTTTATCTGTCACTCTTTTTTATAAATGAACTTTTGTAATGCCAGCAGTATTTTATTTGACTAATAAAAAAGGCCAAATGAGTTAAAATAGTACTTGTAAAAATTACCAAGTCACGTAAATTACTAGTAAAACTCTTCGAAAACGCATGAAGGGCCATAGACATGATTGCAAAGTCCAAAATCCTGAAAAACCTGTCTCTGCCCATACTCTTCTCCATAACCACAAAATTTTGATCAGTGTTACAACACTAAAGTAATCAGATCTCGTCCTTCCCATGCCAATAGTTCCCAACTCCGAAGGATGGAATTAGCACACCAGTGGATAACAAAATCCCGTGACCCATCTAATCTGAACATAAGAAGATAGACCACTTCCCTTCAACCCCTTCCCCATCAGCAAACTTCATATTGTATATATACCAACTGAAGAAAAAAAAACTGCATCAATACCTGAGTGTTGCTCTATGGATGTACAACCCACCACAACCACCCACCCAGCAATAGTGGAGTCTCTCTCTCTACTCACCTGAAGAAAGTGCCAGTGGTACTGAAAATTCGTGTGATTTGGAGATTCTTTTATGTTACTACTACTCTGGTGTTAGTGAACTTGTCTTCTAAGGTAAGTTTGCTGATGTCCTATCTCTCCAATAAACCAAGTCACTTAAACAAATTTTTATTTTAAAGTTGAATTTTTTTAAAGTGGCCGTTTCCCAAACTGCCAAGTCACCGCTGGGAAGTCAACAGCCCTATAGTAAACATACAATTTTATCGTTAGCAGGCTAAAATATGCTGTTCTATTTCAACTGCAAGGGTTCTTTTCTTATTAGTTTTCGTGAATACTGTATTATTATTGAAGGTCCATTCTAGTGGACCATAAGTTGATGAGTTTTTAATCCGAAATTTTAGAAAATTACATTTAAAGCTTCACATATTTAACTCTAAAAAACATTTAAATACTCAATTGTTTACAAGGACCAACTTGTGGTCCACTAGAACAAAGTTCATCAACTATAGTATAACACTCTGTGTTATGATATGATCATTATTACAGTCCAAATCCTTGAAACTCATGTTTTTTATGAAGGGAAATGGCCCCTTTAAATTCATGCAACATTATTCCAAACGAAACCCATGATAGTTCAGGACTACCACAATGTCACCTTAAACTACTTTTTACCCCAGGCTATTTTTGCTGCAGGTTATTCCTTCTCCACCCCACCAACAACCCAAGAAGCAGACACTTCAACGACCTGATGATCCCACTAATTACTCCCAACATTGAACCTTGTTGATCTGAGTAACCATCATCCATAACTCCTTATACTATAGTGGTTTGTTTATGGTGTTTCCTCCATAAGCAAGACCATACCACAGCTTCATACTGTTCATTACTTATGGTCAGATTTTGATGAGATTTCTAACAATGTGCAGAGCTTCTATCAGCCATTAATTCATTGACGTTTCCTTTAAGTATTGTTTCTCTAACCACTTTTCAATTGTCACTCTACAATTATTACCAAACCACTCATGTATGGCATAGAAGTTGGAACACTTGAGCTTACAGTACAATAATTTAGAATTGAGAGCTAGTTTGTCTGAATGCTTACTGTTCAATACCGATTCAATCACACAACAAAGATCACTCAGAAGCTGTGAATCCTGACAATTTTAAAGAGTAAAAATGAATTTATATTGAATAATTATGAAGTAAATTAATCTAGTCTTATATATGTTTCATGATGTGATGCTGGCAGTCTAATTATTAACAAGGTTCAGGAAACTAACTCGTATGAAAAACTTAAATAGCCTGTCCCTCTTCAGCACTCCACCTATATAACTGTAAAAATGCATATATTTAAAGATGCCATTAGGCGACATTTGTCTTAAAGTGATTATATTTACAATCATATAAGTATGCATTTATATTTTTCTTCAATGACTTCTACTATGTTTTATGAGAACACAATAATCATGCAGAAATATTATTAGATATCAAAGATATTTTATCTAAACTGTCATTTATTATTAATGGTTCCTATATAATGTAATTTCGCCCTTATCAGTATATTTAAATATCGTATGGCTTTCAAAGCCAGCTACCAATTTTAAAACACATCAATAAACAATGTCTACATAAAATAAAATCTGAAGTGCAAAAACACTAGTGTCTTTAGGAGTTAGGATTTTGTTTGTATTATTAACACTACAGTAACTTGTACTTTCAGTTTTTACTGTCTTATATGATAATAATTCCTATACTGGAATTCTAGTGAAATGATTTATTTTTCTTTATTATGGTTATGTTTTTCTCTTCTAGAAAATATAATCAATTGAAAGAACTTTACCATCAATTGTACTTAACGACTGACCAACCATTGCGTAGGTTTAATGCAAACTTTTAAATAAAGCTTGTAATTACATAAATGTTGAACAAAAATGTTCCCTAAAATAATTTTCATATAGTTTTATAACAAAATATTAAGGAGTATGTTGGGAAGTAAACAAAATACTAAAATTCATTTGGAAGCATTTTATTTTTGAACAGCTTGAGGAAAACAAAAAAATAACAAGATATTGTATTACTTTGATTGAGTCTCAAAATGTTCAGTGGACAGAATCTAAAAGGCACGATACTACATTTACATATCACAGAAATTTATAAGCGGAAGCTTCAAAAGTATCCAATACACTAAAAATGTAGATGACCATAAGTCTTTTAACAGGATATAACACTTAAGTAAACAAAAATACAAAATCAGTAAAAATAATTCGTAAATAACTTTAATTATTTCTATATTGTTATCTACAAAATATTCCATAGAGCAAAATAAAATGTAAACAAAAAATATTGGCAAAATAAAATGTTTGTTTCCTTTATTGCTGACATTTGCCACTGTTGGTGAGATAACCGTTTTAGATTTCGCAATGGGAGTTCGTAAACTGGTGATAAAGCAATATTAAGTACAGCAATGAGACAATATGACATTTAAATTTTAGACAACTACGCAGCCTGAAGGGAAATATAGCACTCAAAAATTAGCTAAAAAGAAGAGCTCTCTAACACAACTTGCACACATCCATGAAAAGAAGCTTGTTCTTGATTTTTTTTTTTATATAACTGAAATATGTCAGGAGTTTTCTGAGTCTGTGTTGTTGTCTAATCATTTATTTTATTTTTTATCATGTTCTTTATATGATTTAGGTTTACTGGATACTTGGATCTTAGTGACGATCTTCATGTTCACACAGCTACAATGGCAATTATCACAATAATAATTCATCACAAATCTTACAAATCCAATCACAATCAACAAGAAAACTTTAAACAAAGTACAAATCTATTTTAAAAAAATAATTTAAAAAATATAAAAGAAAAATACTTCTCGAAATACTTTTATTCCTCAATATATTAATTGCACTTAATAGTTTAACATTGGTATACGCTAAATTGTAACAGTTAACAACATGAAAATGGGCAAAAAGCAGATTCGTTAGTAATATATTTTTAAAAATATGTATAAAAGTATTATTAATAGGGTAAAACATTGATATATTCCTGTATTTAATTGTACAATTAAAAAACTACATAAATACTACAAAGTTAGTTAATATTTTACAATTGCAAAAGCAAGCATGCATTCTTAAAATATGTCTTTGACATAATATTTCGTCATAGAATGCAATTATATTATAACTGCATATAAATAGCATATAACAACTAATAATAGCAATACTCTAAGGAAAAATGTCATATTTGTCAGGTACAACATGACAATTAAAAACTAATAATAAAAACAATCTGAAATAGTGATTTTATGTTATTCTTGAGATGCATAACGTGTTAACAAATGGCAAAACAAGAATAATTCTAATCAACAACTTTAAACAAAACTAGATTGTATTAATGATAAGCACTAATTAAATTTTAATTATCTTACATTCTTACATATGAGACGCCGACACAACGTTGTTTTGGTATTTTAGGGCGAATATGAATTATTATATGAGTTACTAACTGTTGTTACTAGTTACTAACATTATCTGGCTACTAACCGAGTTCAACTGTTCCTCAGAAAGGGCAATTTATTAATAGCCCAACAGCCAGGGCAACTAAGGGACCTACAGCTTTACATGGAATCCGAACCACGTAGTGCTCGTCTGATTTTCAGCTAATTGACAAGCCTGATACTCAGTTATCTCCCCCACACAAGATCCGCACAATGATTACCACCCAATATGGACACCCCAGACTTTTCTAGTAGTGTCCACGCCGATAGCAACCATTGAGCGGAAGCCATGTCGGTATTAAGAGAATCGAGCATGGAACCTATCGCCTACAATCTCCCAAACACTTTGTCCCCAAGTAGCTGGGTTACAGCACTGCGCCACCAGTAAATTAATACTAGTAACAAATACAGCCTACTACGTCAGGTTAACTCTGAACATCAATAAATCAAATAATGTGTTAAGTTATAAGTATTTTAGAAAATAAGTGTTGTAATGTATGTCTAAAATATGTATAAGAAACCATCGATATATTTGAATTTCACATCTAATTTGTTTTTAAGAGAAGTTGATCTCCTGTTTTAATAGCTTTTTCAATCCTCTACTCATTCCCCGTATTCTACTGATCTGTGCGGGGAAATTATCAAACAGAGTAAGGGGGAGAACCACTACAGTACAAAGTGAATATTACTGATAAGAGATAATAGTCGAGGCTGGATTCGAACCCACACTATCTCTTACCCACGTAAAAAGTCTTGACGCCTTAAGACTGCTCGGCTACTGTTTCTACCAAATTAATTTCAAAATTGAGGTAAGTGTGTTTAGGTTTTTTAAAAGCAAAATTTCATAGAATGCCTTTTTTGGCACAAATTTCAAAGAGTTTTTCTTGCTTTTATAAATAAAAAAGTAATCATAAGAAATGGATTCGATTATAAAAAAGAATAAATTATAAAAGGTTATGATTGCTAAACAAACAGGTTTCTATAACTAATTCAAACACTCCCCAAGTGAATACTATATATTCTAAAAATTGGGATGTTTTAAATTTTATTATATAGTTTCCCAAGAGCTATTAATGAGTTTTATTTCATTTATAGGTCAATTAAATACTGGCAGATTTTCAACTATGTAACAATAACTAATAATCAATAATATAAATAATTTCATAAACAAAAATTTCAATAATAAAATGATTACAATTAAAATAAATGTTACAAGTTTGTATCTTAACATTATGAAGATTTGAAAATAAAATGGTTTTAACTTTGGTAAAAATGTAAAAGTAAAATCTTGGATCTATTGGTTCTTCGTGTGTAAGTACTATCACTGACAAAGGGTTAAATATTGTATTTATACTTTGTGTTCATTACAAAATGACAAAATCTCTTGTGCTTTTAATGTCACCAACTCAAATTGCTATATACAATATTCATATTATCTCATTAAGTTTCCCCCATGTTATGATGCGGCATTCTTATTGGTATCTTGCATCACAGCACAAGCAAGACGTATGGGATATAGCACCTTGACCCAATTGACACTAAAACCTTGATTCTTGTTATAACAAGAGATGGATACACTAAACATAAATCCCTGAATGACAATTTCGTTGCTCTTAAAAATATATAGGTAAGCTATAATAATTACGATAGAAATTCATCTTGACAAATTCCATTAAGTACAAGAAGTTCCATAGATACATAAAATAAAAAAAGTAAAAGCCATACAAATATTTTAGCAAAATAAATAACAAAATACACTTTTATTCAATAAATTCCAACTTTTTCAAGAATGTAATATTCTCTTTAAATTAACTCTAGAAAGGGCTTTCCAAAATAGTTCTTCATCTGAGTATTTTAACAAATTTTGTAAATACTTTTCAGCTAAGTGCAGACAATTTGAGTAATATAAGTACAGATAAATTAAAAATAATACTGTCTGCATAAGAAATGTATGTTCGTCAAAAGTGCATTAACGCGTTGAGTGCGGGCTACTCAGATGAAAGGGGTGTGGTTTCGGCGCACAAGGCCGAGTGGCCCGCACTCAACACGTTAAAGAAAACTAATCAAACTCAAAATAATCAAATTTAATAACTTAACGATCATAAAAATCCAACAGCAACAAATAACTTGTAAACAGTACAAAATTTAACTTTTTGGAACATGTGACCAACTAAATGCTTGATATTATATCAGCTTGTTATAGGACTAAGCAGAGACACTAAAATAAAAGATTATCAATTTTCTTGTAATGTGACATTAATGTGAACTCCTGATTTAACTGTTTCTAGATATAACAAACATTTGAAACTAGAAGAAACTGGTTCAATCCACCTAATTTAGATTAAAATAAAAATTACTTGCAATATTTATGGCTTTAGTCTAAAACAAGTTTTAAACAATTTTGATGAGTGTTGGCTACTGAAAATACTGCTACTGAGAAAAAACTGCTACTGAAAATATTGAAAATACTGAAAAAAACATTTAAATTCATATATAGCATGTCACTTACAAACAAAAACAGGCAATAAATTGACTAATGACTTACAAGAGAAGTTTATATTCTTAAAACGCTGATCGTCAAAAGATATGGGCAAATATGGATTTTTAATTAGTGTGATGAGCAAATGCACATACTGTTACAAACCAAGGCCAAATATTCCTTAGAAAGTGTCGTTAATTAATACCACAATGACAAATAACCAGCCGGGGTTAACAGTTTATCCCTTTCAAAATTTATTATGAATCTGATTGGGATCGAACTGAGAACCTTTAGCTTATGAAGCTGGGCTTTAACCAACAACTAAACCGCTCAATCAGTTAAGTTCAGAACAATTTGTAATCGAATGCAATGGGAATTGTTCAAATGATACAGGAAAAGGTAATATACAGTACATTTTATTAATGATGAAAGTGGCATTTCCGATTATCCCAGGGTAAAACATGAATAAAATTGATAATTTTGTTCAGTTAAATCCATCTTGGACTTTGCACAACTCAGATTCAACAATGATGACTATGATGATGCAAGCTAGTACTGATATAGTTAAACTTAGATGTTAGAGAATTCTGTAAGATATTTATTATTCTATTCTAAGTAATAATTTGGTATATAATAATTTCAATAAAATAACTCCCAGATAATCTTCTGTTATATAACATTTTCAGTGTTATACTCATCTTTTTTAGCTTTGGTTTAAGCATAAAAAAATGTTAAAGTGTTAAACATAACTAATTTAATATTTTTATCAAAACTCCAATGCTCTTAAATTACAAACGATGTATAAAAATAAAATCATTTAAACTCTTTTATTTTCTAACTGTACTAAAAAATATAGCTTATATGTTGCACATCAACTAAACCAAATAAGTTTTAAATTATTAGTTAGAAAAATGTTTAATTTATCAATGAAAAGGCATACAAAAATACAGAGAGCTAAAATAAAAGTTTCCTCAAGACTGGTGTGAGTATAAGAGTATCAGCATTACATAAGTGATGAACAAACTACAACAAACTTACTAGATATAAATTAAAAACAAAATAATTGACATGGCATCTTGAAAAAGCAACTACAACACTAAATCTACATAAAACCCAACTTTACAAAATCGTACTTCCCCCCATTCAAGGGAAGATGGTGACATAAATACAGGCCATATGCAGTAAAATATAATGAAATAAATATATAAATAATACAATTGTTTTAATACCTATTTACAGAATTAATAATACAGCACCAAATTAAGTTAGTTTATGAGTTTGTACTAAAATTAAACATCTTTACAAGTACTGAGTGAAAATAAATAACACATCTCTCTGTTCATAGTTATTTGCAACTTAAAATGAATGACTAAACAACACTTCCTTGCTGAATACCATATTATGTAATTATTTACTATTCTTAACTTTTTTATATCAGAAGTAGATTAAATCCAAAATTACTTACAGCTCAAAAATGATTTGTTAATATTATAAACAAATTATATAAAGCTACCATTACCTTCATAAAAAAATAATATTTTCAATATACTGAATATAAAAATAAAAACAATGGCACAATTTACAAACGACCAATCTGATAAGATTGTTTACAGCATGGCATCTTCATTTTTTAGTTGAATATATTTTTCCTTTCATGATTTTCTTCGTAGACTTTGTAAATTAAATATAATACTGAATAATATGACACAAAAATAATGCATTTGGTTTAAAACCTAGACTATTCAATAACTACATACATAATGAAGGCAGCAACTCTCGCGGGAGTATATCACAGAAATGTAACGTGGACTTATCGATTCTACACTTTGATTGGCTGTGGATGTGATACCGCAAAACTTGGAGGCAACATATATACTATTCCATTGTTGGTATCCTTTTTAAATCCAGCCAACTGGGTTTCCGGGCTGACTTCTACTCGCAAATTACGACTTTTGTTGCCCAGCATACACTGGAACTTATTGGCCACATTCACCGTCAACTCCGTCTGCCTTAGTCTGAAAATATTTTGTTTATTTTAATGGCAAGAATAAATAAGATCTGTACTATATTGGAGATAGTAAATTTGTGGATAAATGTAAAAATTAAATTTACTTTTATATGACTCTATATTGCATTCATAAAAGTTTGAAAAGAAGATTGGTATTTTGTGAAGCTAATTAAAAATGTACAAAGAAGGCGGGTAAAATAAGATTGTGACCAGATTTTAAACACAGTAATTAGCAAATGAACAAAAAACTAACAAGATAATCCCACAAATAAGGTCTCCAAAGTGCTAAAGACAAAGCAAGTTTTCAAACGGCTGCTTCCCTAATTAGCAAATAAGCAAAATGCAAACAAGAACTTTTTGGACTTTATCACCACATGGATGATGTAATCTGGGGGTTTAGATTTACAGCATCACACGAGTAGGAGCTTTCATTTTTGTCAAGCTGCACAGTTCCATGTGAGACGGTGAAAGATAATACAATATGGCTGTACAAAAACTGTCACAGCATATACAAATCAACCAAAATAGGAATTGGCAGAAAAATAAGTGATTTTTTTCTTTTAAATTGATGTAATACTAAATAAAATACATTATTATTTTATTCTAACAAAAACAAGACTTTTCGGGTATTACCCTTGTAAACAGTGTGAATGTAGGTTGTACAGCGATCATATTTTATTACAACTGATTTATATGTAATCTACTCCTTACAAAAATTGATCATCCCTCAATATAACGTTAATATGAATAATTATTATTAATTAAATCATAGATTAGTTGAATAATTCTTAATTATATTTAGATTTTTAATATTACAAAAAAACTTAATTTTTTCCAATAAATTTAAGTATACGTAGAGACTGTACATTTATGAATATACTTAATGCTTACTACAATAGACTCTCGGTTATTCGAGTTGATTGAGACCGAGCCCACCTCGGATACATAAAAACTAAGATAGTACGGAGGTTATAGTAAAAATAATGTACAAATACAAATACAAATACAAATACAAATATCTTTATTGCCATCAAACAAAGTAACTTGCATTAGCAATCGTCTTTACAAGAATCTATTTAAAAGCTATAAACACATTTCTTATCAAAATAATCCTTAACACTATAAAAGCTATTTTTAAGGAGGAAACTTTTCACATTTCTTTTAAAGGTAACAAAATTACATTCTTGTTTTAGATTGATTGGAAGGTTATTGAAAATTTTTATACAGTTATAAAATGTGTGGTTTTTGAAAAAGTGTGATCTGTGTGGTGGTATGTTATAGTTGTACTTGTTCCTGGTTTTACTATATAAAGATGGTAGAAATTCAGAGAAAATGTGCTGGTTCCTTTTCATAAAAATAAGTGACTCCAAAATATAAATCGATGGAAAAGTGAGCAAATTGAAATCTTTGAAGTAGGGGGCACATGATTCTGTTTGGCCAATTCCTGCAATTATCCTCACAGCTCTTTTTTGAAGAATGAAAAGAGTCTTTGTATAAGAGCTCTCAGATCCCCAAATGGCAACTGCATATGAGAGAAAAGGATATATAAGGGCATAATATGCTGAAAGAAGAATTTCAATGCTGGAATAGGTGGAGAGACGTCTTAATATAAAAACTCCTGACGACAAACGGCTCGCGACATGTTCGATGTGAGAGTGAAATTTCAAATTGGCGTCAAGGTGGAGCCCCAGGAATTTTACACCATCTTCCGCAGTAACGATACTTTCTCCTATGGAAAAGTTTAGGGGAAATGTCTCTTTATGGCCAATGGAAAAATCAAGTAGTTTAGTCTTATTTGAATTGACACACAAGAAATTTTCTTGGAACCATTGTACAATGTTGTTTGATTCAGTATAGGAGGCGATTTCCAAGTCTTGTCGTGTCTGACGAGATATGGCCAGTGATGTGTCATCGGCAAAGAGACACAGGTTCCCCTCAAGGACGCTTGATTTTAAGTCATTTATATATAAAATAAACAGCAACGGGCCCAGGATGGAACCCTGAGGGACTCCAGAGATGACAAGCTTCTCATCTGAGTATGAAAATGTCATACAGTCTTGATCTATTGAGGGTATCTTTACTATTTGCCTGCGACCGATAAGGAAGGAGGAGAACCACTTTAGAGCAGTGCCCCGAATCCCAATGCTTTCAAGTTTTTCAAGCAGCAGACCATGATTTACCATGTCGAAGGCTTTTCTGAGATCGAAAAAGACACCCACAACAGATTTTCTTTGATCCAGCTCTTTTACAACTATGTTAATAAGAGAAAACATGGCATCTACAGTAGACTTGCCCTTTAAAAAGCCGAATTGACCAGAAAATAAAATACTATATCTATTCATGAAAGAAATCAATCTATTTAAAACTGCTTTCTCAAAAATCTTAGAGAATGAAGATGTTATTGCAATGGGTCTATAGTTGTCAAGCATTTCCTTTTTTCCTTTCTTAAAAACTGGACTCACAACTGAAAGCTTCAGAAAGTCGGGAAATATTCCAGTTTCAAATGAGCTGTTGATAATGTTTACTAGAGGATTTGCTAGAAAGTTTGAGCAGGATTTCAGGAGCTTAGACGATACATTATCAGTTCCAGATGCCGTTTTAGGCTGTAATGAATTTATCAAATCAATAACTTCTACTACGCTTACAGGTCTTAAGAAGAAGGAATTCGAAGAAGAGTATTCATTAGAAGGGGAACTTGCACTCTTGCCGTTCAAGTTGGAACACTGTGATAGTCCTATACTTATGAAGAAATCATTGAAAAGGTTGGAGATCTCCTTAGGATGACTGACCAGTTTTCCATTATTATTTTTTACAGCAAAATTAAATTCATTATGTGACTTTGAGGTGACCCTATTTTCATTAATAATATTCCACATGGTCTTCGATTTGTTAGAAGAGTTACTGATTTGTTTGGACACCTTGAGACACTTTGAAGATTTTATACTATTACGATATTGATATTTCAGTCTTAGGTAGTGTTGTCTTAGCGGGTTTGCTCTCTCTAGATCTTTGGTAATGAAGTACCACCATCTGACTAAGTCCCGAAGATCAGCCTGCTCTTTGCTTAAGGAAACTTTGCTATAAAACTTTTTCTTTTTGCACCTTATCTTCTTTTCTGGGAAAGCCTGGTTTATATAAAAAGAAATCGTAGAGATGAAATTCTCCATTTTTGCTTCAACTGAAACTGCGCTATAAACCTCATCCCACTGCTCATGAGCAAGAAAATGATTAAATATCAACGTGTTTTCCTCAGTGAATGACCGGCAAGAGCGAAACCTCGGTGAAGAATCCCTTTGTGGAGGCAGCTTGACTACAGTCATCTGGGCGTGGTGATCTGCCAAGGCAGTCACAAGAACAGATGCAGTGACATGATCTTGAGGAAGATCAGTGTATACGTGATCAATAAGAGACCTAGATTCTTTAAACTCCCTCGTAAATGACCAGACAATGTTCCTCAATCCATGACACTCCATGGTATGCACCAGCTCATCAACCTTTAGGCCTGAATCAGATAAATCTACGTTGAAGTCACCTACCACAAGTGTACTATGATTCGGTGACATAACTTTATCTAGGAATAATGACAAATGACTATAGAAAGCCCTGTGTTCCTCAAGAGAGGCCGAAAAGGGAGTTGGCTTGTAAACAACCACAATGAGAAAAACTCTTTTATAAAAGCTTACATGTAAATGCTATAAAAAAAATTTAAAACTAGTTTATTACAAGAAAAAATGCAAAATAAATGTAGTTACAGTCCTGTAAGAAAGTAGGAACATCAAGTTAAAAGTTGTATTACCGCAAGATGACAAGAAGTTGGGAATAAATATTACATTTTAAAAATTTACAACAGTTGGTAAAAAAACTGTAATAATAGAATTTTATGGTAAATATCTAATATAATATCTCTAGGCTGCATTGTGGTTAGGCCATTTCCGTAAACATTATCTTTGTTGACAACGAAAGCATAAAATTCCTTCCTTCTTGTTAAGCGATCTCCAGTATCATCATTTCGTACTACTTTTCATATTTCCTCTATCCATGGTCCACGGTAACTACTTAGTTTTATGTGCAGAGTACTGTTCAGTCCGTTTACCAAGCAAAATTATCCTATTTATCCTGCCGTCTAACGCAATCTCCTTTACGCCCTTAATAGTGAAACCATTAACATTTTAACGGAACAAAATTATCGTATCAATGCTACATTTTTCTTCCACTTTAGCGACGAAAACACTAATCGATTCATCATTTTGATTTCGTTATAAAATAAACAATTTACTACCATTTACCACACATATAACAATAACAGTACTATACATTACGTCAATATATCTAATACTACATTTAATCAAGAAAGTTTAAAGCAAGAGTAGAGTTGACTAAGCCAATGATGTCAGGTGTTGATGTGTCACTAGTGAATGCATTTGGGTGCAAAAATTATTCCCAGGATTTGTCGTAGGGTACAGTACCATAAATATGAGACGCGGCAGCCCTGCAGCGCCTTAAACTAGCACCAACAGCCAATAGGGACACTGATTGCTTGTCAAACGATTTATATAATATGTCATGCTTTAGTTCTCCTTGTATTGAGTTTTTTTCTTCTGACGACTAGCTTAGTTAACCCGGAGTCTCCGTTGATCGGAGCTCGGATAACCAAGATTCTACTGTATCACTAAGTAAAATCTTGAAAACTTACTGGATGAACCGGGTACACAAGACTCCCACCAACTCCCCAACTCTCTCTTCAGTTGTCTTCAAGGTGACGACAAGGTCATTGCCTTTATTGGAGTGGATGACAACCAGCTGATCTCTTCCAGGACTCAGGCTGAGGCCTACAACCTACAGCAACATTATGAAAATGTCTAATTGAAGAGAGTCAATTCCAGTTTAGCACAACTTTCCGGGTAACTAGACAAGAATTTCCCTGTATGTAGAACAAGAAGCTCGTGGTGGTGTAGTGATATAACTGTGGCAGAAATCCACATCCAAAATGCTATTTTAAATTGGATCACTATTTTAGGTCTCTTAGGGAAGTCACAATCCCCAAAATAGAAATTAATATAACTAAAAGGGATAATTTTTTTGTGAATATATGTTTAGTTTATGTGTGAATTCAAGTTTTTATATGTGCAAATTTTATACTAGTTCTACTCCTCAGGAACCATCCCCCTGATGTCATAAACTAACGATATTTGCTTAATAGATAAATATTTAGGCAGATCATCGATGTTTTACATGCTATTACTTTAATCTACAATTGTTCAACTAACAAATTAATTGTTTATCAAGCTCAAGTTTGTAACTTCAATCAATCACCATTTTGGCAAGGGTGGTCCTTATGAGGTCAGGTTTAATGTGTTGTGTTCCACTATAAGAGACATTTTATATGATTTAAATCATAAACTTAGCTGTAATTTAACCCTCCGAGTGATGATCATTTCACTCTTCAGTGATAGGCCATTTTCTGATATCGCGCAGAACTTTTTTTAAAAATTCATAAAAAATATAAAATATACCTGTAATATGACATATTATATATCAAATTATTCACAATGAAATATAGCAAATGGTGATATAAAATAAAAACTTACCAAAATAACTTGAAAAATGAAGAACTACTGATACCCTTGATTTTTTTTTTTTTTCAAAAATTGTTTTTGTTTTTGAGGTTATTTTACACTGTTTTTATGGCAACAAATTTCAAATTCATTATATAAAAAAGATGCACAGTTTGGTTCTGAACACAAAAATATGATACACTAGTAGTTTTTCTTCAACAAAAATGTTTTGTTGGCAATGTTTTGTATCAGCGTAAAAAATAAAATATTTGAAAAAATGTACTTTTTCAGCGTAAAGTTCCATAAATTATTTATTTCTATGTTTGAAGAACATTATTTGCAAAATTAATACTTCTAACTAACTAAATAAACACTATTTACAAAAATTATAACTTTATATATGTATTTACATAGAACTGTACTCATAAAACATCACTTATTCAGAATCAGATTCAGATCTGGTGGGTGCTTTTCTTTTCCTATTACATCATTTTGCTCTCCTGAAATGAGTCGATTCTTTATATCATTTTGATAATAAATAATAAAAATACGTACTAAATAAAATCAAACATCACACTAATAAATAACAATAACAACATAATCAACAACAATGACACACGATCTACGATGTCTGATTGACTGGCACAACTACAGTTGTAAACAATCAGCTGTTCATGAATGACGTCATCCTACTGTTTTATTTATGTGCGTGAAAAATGTTTACCATAAAGTAACAAATAAAGGAACTCTTTCCAAACATATTAGTATAACAAATATCTGATTTCCGCCAATAATTATTTCATTACGGCATTTTTCGCGATCGGCTCGGAGCGAGCCGTTATCGATTCACACGCGGACCCTAACAGCTCGGACCGAGCCGTTATCACTCGGAGGGTTAAGAATTTTTTCTAGACACCTTTTTGAGCTTCCGCAGTACAATTAAAAAAACTGATATTTGCTTAAAAAAGTAGATTTTTAAGTATAGCATGTATTTGCACAGTATTATTACTTTATCTACAATGCTTCAAAAAATATAATTATTTTATAAAAAGTACTGTTGTTGTCAAGCAATGATCACGTTGACATTTATGACAGTAACTTAAGTAATACAACAGATACTATTTCATAAAATAATACCTATAGGATTATACATTTTTGGATTCAAAATCAAATTTAGAAGAACTTTGCTGTATCAGATTTTATATATTGACAAAATAAAAAACTTATTTACCCTAGAAATTCAACGTTTTTATTGATACATTGATTTTTTTTTTAATTTTTTATACATAGGTACAAATATTTTCCTCAATTTTATTGTGGATTTCCATTTCCTATTTTTTCCGAAGAAAATGATTTACTACACAACATATTTGCTGTAATTTTAACTATTTTTACATAATTATTTTGTAATGCACTACCAGCAAAAATAGTTTCTTTCTTACTCTCTTACTTCCCAAGATAGTTACAAGCTTTGATTAAGTTTGATAATCATAATACAATAATTCTATCTTATTACTCAGAATAGTCAAATTTCCTACAAAATATAAAGAACACTGATGAATGAAAATGGTAAATGAAAAGTACAGACAAATTAATGTAATGTTAAAATTGACAAAAATCATTAAATCCCTGAACTATTAAAAAAGAAACAAAAAGATTATCTTGCTGTTACCTGTCCTCGATTTTATGAAAACAAAAACTTATCTAAATCTGTATCTGATGTATAGTGGCCTCAGTTTTTGATCAGAAAATAAGTTAATTATTTTTACCTCAAGTACAATGTACTAACCTCTTGAATAGGCATTCCTTTCCTCATCGGCTTAAACTTGTGAGCATCAAGTTTATAAATCGCCAGATCGGTTACAAGCAAGATCCGCTCAGCTGGCTTATTGTAGCGATTTGTCTTCAATATGTGCGAGGAGAACAAAACCTAACAAAATCATTTCACGTTAAAATAGTTTGTAACAAACAATGTTACTGGTTATACAGTAATTAATTGAAGTTAGGTTTGCAAAATATATACTATACTAAGTACATAGCAAGCAAGGGTGTTAACATAACAGGTATATGTAATTAATTTACACTAAAAGGTGTATTAAATTTTCAAATATGAGTTTAGGTTGTAGGCCAGGAATTAATATAATAAGACAGAGAGGGACGGTATCAGCAAACTTACCTGAGAAGCCAAATCCACTAACACAACACACAGGAAGACATACAACAACTCTCTAAGCACTATGAGTTAGGTCAACTATACTTAACACACTGTCTCTCCCACCTGATGTAGGTGACATCGGCAATGAAAAGTTATGTGCAGATGAAGCCAGTATAGCTGTGCACGTGAACTGGTCATGATGAGTTAAGGAGAGATAAGGGACACCGTTGGTAGGAGGTAAACCATTTTAACAAAGTTCCTCTTAATCCAACATTTTCAAGTTTTTAAAGAAAGTTGTATGGAAAAAACTCAGTACTAAACAAAATGGCAGTTTGTGATTTATCAAGTGTTTTTGACCTACAGGATTTTTTTCCCCTTTTTTGATCCAATTAGCAATGTCCTGAAGTTATAGAATTCAGTTTGGAAACACCATGAACAGTAAAAACAATAATTACATGATTTTTCAACAGAACGCTGCAAAATGAGGGGAAAATGCTGTTATTTTTTTGTAACGCTGGCCTTGGGTTACAATTTCATCAACAATAATTTTTTCGACCAGATAATATTTTTGTCTTTGTCAAGAATGTAATAGTTAAACAACACTTATTCTCATATAATGTTTGAGAAGTAAATACAGGTAGCTGTTTAAAATTAATTACATGATAGTACTCACTTGGTCAAACCTGTCTGAGTTCTTGAGCTGTCGGACGCTGGCATTAAAAGCTTGGTAGTCGGGGTTTTCACTCTGTAGGCTCAAGTAGTTCCCTTGCCATTTTCGGTCAAGCCCAAAATTGCTTCGTTTACCTCTCAGGGCACTTGCTGCATTTATCTAAAAATAAAGTAAAATGGTAATTAAAAATTAAACTTCATTCTAAAGCACTGGTTGAGGCCATTGATATTCTAAATTGTAAATTAGTAGTTTTAAAACATCTGATAACTTTACTTCCAATAATAAATTAAATTTACTTCCAATATTAAATTTACTTCCAATAATTTTGATTTTTTTTTTTAAATTAATAAGTTTGAACAGAAAATAATCAATAGCCTTGTGGCAGCTTAAGTGGCTAAGTCTTAAGACTGTAAAGTCCAAATCCATCCAAAGACTTCAAATCCTAACTGACCATTTTAAGTGGTCAGAACATAACTTGTTGAATAAAGTTCCCGCACAAGCTTGCAGGCACATATGAACAGGCAAGAAGTTTTAATAAAAAGAAAAGCAGAATTACTAAAAGAACTGAATTAATAAAAAGAGTTAACATTGTTTCAATTACTTTTTACAAGTCAAGCCCTCTTTAAGGCAATTTTAGTTTAGTATTAAGATTGTGATATTTACAAAAATATTTAAAGATCACTCATGTATAACTAAAGATCAGTCATGAAATTTATCTAATTCAAAACATGACGTTCAGTCTAACAAATCTATATCAAATGGTAAATCAATATTTAACGACATAAATTATGACATCAGAAAATTAACAACAAATTATTACAAAATAGACTAAATGGATCACAGCAGTGAAATAGAACCTTATTGAACTGAAATTTCAAATAGGAAAACATTTAGAACAGATGTTTGTCAGTAAAAAGTTGGAGCAAAAAAAGTAAAAAGTTGGAGCAACCTGGTTCAGCTTTTAACCAACCATGGTAAACCTCATATATTCCAGGCAATTTCATTGTTTACAGAGCTGATAAGGTACAATATGAACTGTACTAGATGGGGTGGTGTTCCAATTGCTTCCTCAGAATTACAGCTGCACTATATACAGACAGTTTATAAAATAAAGATTTATTTTCTTTTACAAAATAAGTTTTGTAGTAAAAAAGTTATTTCTTAATTGGCAAAATCTAGGATCCGAAAATCTTAACGCCATTCTTCGTAAAAAGTAATACAGTAAACCTTCGTTATAACAGACCCCGATTAACAGACAGCTTACGGCTGTATTACAGTATCTAAATTGCTATATACCGTGCACTGAAGGGAGTTTTATACAAAAATTAATTTATAAATGTGTAGTTGCTCTAGGCCAACTACAAATATTTCATATATAGATATAATTACTATTCAGTACATCTTAAAACCCGTTATCCTTATGGATTAATCATTTTTATTCAATCTATATTTGTGTATTTTATTGATTGTAGAGTTAACAATGAACTTGCAGCATCAGATTTAGTTTTTATTAAGGTATGGCAATCTAATAACAGCTTGGTGTGAATTGACCCTGATTTAACGGGCAATCGACTTTAACGGACTAGAGCCTACCCCATTTAGTCCGTTAAATCGAGAGTTTACTGTACACATTGTAAGACCTAAAGTAAATAAATATAAAATCCCATTATCTATCAAAGTAGAACACACAGTTTGAGGCATACCTGCATTCTGAACATGGGCCACTCAGAGCGAGGGCGTATGCGAAGGATCATGGCAGCTCTCCATCGGTCAAAGATGGCTCGGAGCCAGCCTACGTTGTGCCTCATCGCCAGGGGCGGAGGAGGCCATCTTAGTGATTTTCCGTAGTCTTTTAATTTTTTGGCATTCCTGTAACATGAATCAAAATTATTTGATACAAACAATTTAGTTTAACAAAAATAATTATTACTCTTACTAAAATCATCAACAGTTTCTTTTCTTTTTTTTTAATAGTTTCAAATTTTTATTTAGTAAATGAATTATAATAGTTGTTCAATACAAATTTTGAAATTTCTTTTCGTTTCAATAACTATGATTTTTCTGTCTAGTTTTAGATTGATAACTATTCAATAAAATACTATAACAAAATAAACAATTATAACTAAATCTACAGTGACCAACTAAAATAATTAAAAAGTAAGAAATTCATAAAATTATGCAGGTTGTTAGGACATAATCAACGAAATCTTTATTAGGATGCTCTCTGCGTTTTACACTGTATGGTGCCCTCGCCAACTAGATTCAGTCTAAGTGCAGCAGCGCTTTGATTAGATGTGGGGATTTGTTGTCCATGTTTGCTCTGTCGTTCGAGCATTTTGGTGTTCTGTGTTTCCAATATGGTTTGTGTGTTCTTTTTATTGATTTTATTTGTATTTCTTTATTATTTTTTAGACTACTACTAAAACCGATGAATTTCACCAGCGTTCCATAAGTGAGTCAACTGACTCAGAGACAATATTTTCATCTAATGAGAAGCTGGAAAAATAATGAAAAAAAACTATTTTCAATTGATTTCAAGGACGATTTGGACCGCATGTATGGTCTATTCAATACTTAATAATAATAATACCAAGTACAATCCTGTGAATGTGCTGCTGTCCTGAGAAAATGGAAACTATCACCAGACACTCCGAAGGTGTTTTTACAAGGAAAATGACAGGCAACCAATTATCTGAGTATGACAATGAAATGGCGCAGTACCTGAAAGAGAGATATGTTATGCGTGAAAAGCCCTTCCCCATAGTGAAATATAATGGATTTATGATGGGATTTGACAGGAGCGCAGGCCCCTTCGTTGGTATAAGAATATCACCAGGCATATCATTCATATGCTTCTCTTTTTTAAAATGCACCTCTCTACAGCACTGGTGGCAATAGGCTCTATCCTCGGTCCTCTTAATACCGACACGGCATCCACTCAACGGTTGCCATCAGTGTGTACAGTACTAGAGAAGTCTGGGGTGTCCATTTTGGATGGTAGTCAAGGTTCAGATGTTGTGTAGGGAAGAGAACTGAGTGTCAGGCTTGTCAGTTAGCTGAAAATCAGACCAACACTACATGATTCCACGTAAAGCTGTAGGTCCCTATTGGGCTATTAGTAAATAGCTCTTTCTAAGGAACAGTCGACCTTAGTAACAATGACTACACTCATCACACTCATTCGCCCATATCTTGATGATCGGCGTCTTATGAATGAATAACAACATAAATCTATAGAATTTTAGGAATCAAACTGTCCTTTTATAATTTCCACATAAGTGTCTGGGAGGAATTGTTGCCTGAGTTAGCTGAGCCGTTACCAGCCTTGATGATGCAAGGCACTAGGCACCTTGTACGCTCAACTAGGCCAAAAGGGCGTCTGGTTCTCTGTCCTGGTGTATGTTTCATGTGTTTCATTTAAACTGAACCTCAAAAGCTTTCACTTTAAAAAATATGTAAGAATATTTTTTATATTAACACTGTTTAGAAAATATTTATACTACACATAAACTGGTTAGAAAGTATGAAAAAAAAAACACTAAACAAAGAGTGCATTGGCAAAGGAATATGATTAGATAAAATAGAGCAATCTATTAAAATATGTGAAATTATATGTTACCTAAATATTTGGTCCAGCCGTGTAATGTATGACCTCATTTTGTATTTGCGATAGTACTGCATGATTGCCAGTGCTGCCTTCATTTTACGATACTTCATACGACAAATTGCCCCCCTCCACTGCTTCTGTATTAGCACCACAATGACTGGAATCACTTCCTCTCGCATCTATAAAAAGAAAAATTAATCAATCAGCTTCTAGAGCCTGCAAAGAGTCTATTACCACTGCTTTTATATAAACGCATAAGATTTCTCATCCAATGCTAAATTTTGTGTCTCAAATTATATCGGCTGTTTTGGGATCCAGTAGTGGAGGGCTAGTGTAACCTCGTGTGCATGTAATGCAGTTTGGACCAGCTGTAGTAGCAGATCTCACTCACTGACTGGCACAAATATTCCTATTGTATGAGATATCTATGTGTAAGTACTAATACAACAGAGAGTATTACACTGAAAGGTAAAAAAAGAAAATAAATTAAAGATAAAGTAACTGATATGATAAAACAATTTGAACTGATTAGAAATGATAACTACATCCAAGTTGAAATCACTGAGCACAATTAACACAAATTAATGTATAACTACCATATTCTGTCAATTTGAAAGAGCCATCAGTGTCTGAGGTGTTAGGACTTTGTATCAAAGTTAGATATAATGCAGGTTTGAATCCTGTCATTGAATTTTAATATTTATCAGTAATATTCACCTTCTACTGTACTGGTTCTCCCCCTTACTCTGTATAATAAGTTCCCTACAAAGATCAACAGTCTTATGGCGAATGGATAGAGAGTAAGGTTAAAGAGAAGAACGGCCTCTCCTTAAAAAAAACAAATTTCTTATTGTAATTTTGTTAAAAAAGATGCATGTAACACCAAATTGTTACATGCAGACATGATAGATGACTCCCATTATAAAACAATTTACTATTTTAATCATTGCTACGCTATGTATCTAGTATAACCTTGCATATCCCAATTAAGATCTTAAAAATTTATTTTCCAACCTCATTCCCAAATTTTCTGACATGAATACGTTGATTTTATGGTCAGATACCGATGATATTGACTGTCTAATCACTAACATTCAGCTTCTAAAATTCCTTAAATGAAAGCTGTCTCACCCAAGGTAATGGGAAAAAAAGAAATCCTGAAAATTTCAAAAATATTTATACTAACTTAATTAATACTACGTTAGAATAAATGTAGAATAAGTCTTAATTGAATTTCATTGTTGTACATCTAAAATCAATAACTGTTATGAAATATTTAATAAGTTAATCACCATTGCCGTTGCCTGTTTGTAAATTGAAACCAAAGAACTGACATTTTCCCATTGGCTTTCGGTTCTATTAGTTATCTACTAGTTAATAGTTTCTACTACTAAAATGGTGATTCATCATTTTTTTTTTAGTTAGATTATGTTACTAATATTTTTAGGTGACCTCTTACCTGTTCCAGTTTGAACAGTGTGTTGGGTGAGCGGATGAATATCTTGGTGTGTCCGTATCTGACATCATGTGTGAATCCCTTGTCCTCGATAAGTACAGCAGTACCTTCTCTTTCTGAACCGTTTTTAAAATTGGGCCATGTGTAGCCAGAAATCATTTTATACCTGTAAACAAACTTCTTATAGTTTACTTGTTTGGATTGCTTTTAGTCAAAAATATAAAACTCACCAGTTAAAACAGGCATAGAACAATAAGTACACTTTGCTGCATACGGATTACTCAAGTGATAGTAGGAGGGTTTTAAAGTCACTAACCAAAAACAAGATTGATAGAAAGATCAGTAAACTTGGACAATACGATCAATTCACAGAACAAAATAACTGTTAACATCATGCATATTGTTGCTATACCGGGTGTTTCGAAATGAATAGTGGGGTTTTAAAGTGTTATAATATTTATTACATCAAACTTACAGCCACAAGTGATATATCAAACAAAAGAGGAACTCAAACAGTTTTACATAATAGCCTACAAGTGTTCAATGTGAGCACCATTCGTTACTCGGCACATGTCAAGACGATATGCGAGTTCTTCCCAAACTTTGGTTAGTTTCTCATTAGTAATTGCCGCAACAGCTGTTTCAATCCTGTTCCTTAATTCGGGAAGGTTGGCTGGCATTGGAGACACATACACTCGATCCTTAATAAACCCCCAAAGATAGAAATCACACGGCGTTAGGTCGGGTGACCGTGGAGGCCATGGATAACAAGCGCCATCATTAGGCCCCTTACGGCCAATCCAGCGGTCGGGTACTGTGAGGTTAAGCCAATCGTGTACCTCGTTATGCCAGTGAGGCGGCGCACCATCTTGCTGAAAGACGAAGTTCTCTGGTTCATCCTGTGTCAGTTGAGGGAAGAGCCATAGCTGTAGAGTATCCAGATAGGAGGGACCAGTTACTGTTGCTTCACCAAAAAAGAAAGGACCATAAACTTTCTGTCGGGATATGGCACAAAAAACATTCAATTTAGGGGAGCCTCGTTGCACTTGTTCCATCATGCGGGGTTTTTCTGAACCCCAAATCCGAACATTATGGGTGTTTACTTGACCACTAAGGTGGAAGGTCGATTCATCACTGAATACGACAAGATCCAGAAAATTTTCATTGTCATTCAACAACATGTCGTTAGCAAAGTTGGCACGTAAAACATGGTCAGTAGGCTTCAGAGCCTGTAACAACTGCAAACGATAAGGACGTAGTTGCAAGCGTCGCCGCAAAACTCTCCAAACAGTCGTCACAGGAATTGCTAATTCACGACTAGCCTTCCGAACGGATTTCATAGGGCTACGCGTGAACGAATTATGCACTTGCTCAACGCTCTCTTCACTAGTTCTTGGTCGTCCCGTACTCTTGCCTTTAGAAAGGCAGCCAGTGTCTTCAAACTGATGATACCATCTACGAATATTGTTATCACCTGGAGGATCACAACCGAACTTAATCCGGAACGCATGTTGCACAGTAACAACAGATTCCGTCTTTGCAAACTGTAAAACACAAAACGCTTTCTGTTCTTTAGTCGCCATCTTTGCTACTAGCGCTTTCTATCGGATTGCAGCGGAAACATTCCGCACTGATGCCAACAAACAAAACTGTTTGAGTTTCTCTTTCATTTGATATATCCCTTGTGGCTGTAAGTTTGATGTAATAAATATTATAACACACTAAAACCCCGCTATTCATTTTGAAACACCCGGTATATCTCAAGCAATATATCACTGACCCATAATACATTATTATTTCAAGATTAAGATCATAATCCCCATCTCATGTGGATGGATAGAAGGACTAATGATATTATTCATGTGGGAAAGAGCTATTCAAGAGTGGAGAGGGCTTCAATCCCTACCTTCAATATCCCTATAATCTAAAGATATATATAATTTACAGAAATCGATCACCAAAATATATGGACTTCTTATGCTGGTATTGTATTATTCAACTTGTGTTTCATTTATTCACTTCCATTGAATATTTTTCTTGATAATTTCAATTTGCTTAACCCGTCAAAACAATATGACCAGTTTCCATCATGTATATTCACACAGTGTTTGATGAACAATGGTTGTCACAGTGCAGTCCTGACATTAGTACAAAAATATAAAACTCACCAGTTAAAACAGGCTTAGAACAATCTGTGCAATTTGCTGCATACAGATTGCTCAAGTAATAGAGCAATCTGTACGCAGGATTGCCCTAGGAATATCAATACCTACAATAAACGGGTAAAGTATTGAACTACTTTGAAATTACACCTATACAAAATTTTAAGCAAATGTTTAAACTCTATATTATAAAATTGGATAACGTTGGAATCAATAGTTTATTAGAACATAATTCTTCTGTCATGTTTTGCAAATCGAGAAACAAATTTGCAAGAAAACAATTGTAACAAGAGATAGCCATTTTTCCATGGAATCAATGTTTTGAGGTTAAATGCACTATAACACTCAATCAAATTTTTTATCCCTTTATTAGAACTTTGCTTAGATATTTTGACTTTGTATAAATGCTACATCTATTTCTAACTATATTATCAGATGACATATTTTAAATATAAAATTAAACTATATGTAAGGACAGAACTATTTCAGATTGTAGCATTTATTTTTATTTATTTATTTTTTTAATGTGAATACTATATCAATGGTTGAAAGAGCACATTAACATATTTCATACACGACAAATATGTGATTTTTCAGAAATATTAAACATTTTAGCAAACATTTACTAAATTTCAAAAACACAAAAATGAATCTGAATGTTTATGTTAAAAAAATGTACAATGACGCAAAGCTATTAAAAGGTTGCCTTACAAGGCCGAATACTAAGATTCTCCCATGTGATGCCAAAGGGTGTCTCTAGCAAGGACACATTCACCGCTATGAAGCCAGGCAATATACCCCTTGTGACAAGAGTCTAAAGGAGGCTTGAAGCCAAGTTCTACCATGAAGCCAAAGGTAGTAATTTTTTCAAACATGACTACATACATGGTTCTGTTCTGTCTAATTATTTGTATTAAAGTTTGATTTTATTTCACAGATTAAAGCTTGCTTATTCCCTATACTCCTTACCAAGTGGCCTGTAACTTAATGTACAAAGTGTTTCCTCTCAATTTGAAGTGATTTATAAGGAAATTGTAATGACATGGCAATTACCTTTTAAGAAAGCAATCATAGCGCTGGCGATGTGCGAAACCCGCTCGTCTCACCCTGACGTTCTCCAGCAGCCCCAAGTAGCGCACTTGGTGAATGACTCTCTCCTCGTTCATAGTGCTTGGTGACTTGTCTTCGTTGGGCTTGATGCAACGCACGTAGAACGGCTCCTTGCTTGTCAGTGTCTTCACCAGGGCGATCATTGAGTTCTTGAATAGAGTGCCAGCAGTCAAGGGCCGTTTGGTTGTCTGAATAAACGAACAGTTATATGAAGATGCTACAGGAGTTCTTACAGCTACTACTAGAACTAGGAGAAAATACAATATTCAGAAACACTTGCTAATGCAAACTGCGGGATTACAAGGTTAAACCTTATATATATATATATATAATATGTGAAGCTGTTTTTTGTCAATCCAACTCTTCCCTTATTTCTTGACCAATTTAAACGGTTGAGGTGTCCAAAAATTTTCCTCTGTTCGTAGTTGTGCAATAAGGTCCTAATTCTTCAATATTTTCACCCTGAAGAGTTATGGGAAGCACTTAAAGTACGTTCCCATAACCCTTCAGCCATAGGAATAACATGGAGAGAGAGATATAAATGAATTGAAAAGTAACAGCTGTTCATATGTAAATAATGATTTCCTAAAATGTTTAACAGCTGTTGGAATGAAAATAGTGGTGTTTGTAATAATGAGGAGGTTAGATCTTTCATAATGTAAACTAGGGTAGGTTTTTTTTTTCACATTCCATTGTAAGGCCTGATCTACTGGATTTTCAGATTTCAATGATAATCCAATGCAGTTATTTTATTTATTCAACAATCTTCAGCTGTTAAACAAAAAGAAATGAAATGAACACGTTTAAAATAAGCTAAGTAATACCATTTGATGTTTGTCCTATAAATAAGTAAAAACACAAGTAATAAGATTGAGATACTGTAAATAAATTTAATACTATATTATTTTACGTAGTTAAGTTAACCTACTATTATTTGAAGTAAAAAGTCTCAGGCCGAGGTGTAACAAGTGCAACAAGTGACAGGATTGGCACAAAAAGCGTGCAGAAGTGTCCTCTAGTTACTAATTAAATTACATGTAGCTTGTAGTGGGGAGAGATGCCCAATTAAGACACAGTCTCCAAGGGGAAAGACAAGCCCAACTTTCCCTCAAATCCTGTTAATAATACAATCACCTGACTTAAGTGAAAAAAACTACAAAAATTACAATAGATAAGAATTAACCAATCATTCCTATTTCGAACAACATAACACAGGACTTAAACAGTACATAAATTAACACCAACCAAACAGAGTTAGAAGAAATACAAAGCAACCAACCACATTAAACATTTTAATGAACAAATTTGAATTTCAATATACAATTGAATAGGTTATAATTAACTTTTCATAGACTAGGAAAAATATCTTTTTTACTTTCAGCTAAGATATTAACAGGATTTTACCTAGGTAACGTTGAGTAGGTCAACCTGTACTGGTTTTATTTATTATTATATATATAATCAGCTGATATATCATGACAGAGTAACTCACCTTGGTAATATCCAAAGAGCCCTCAGGCCACATGGCTTTCATCGTAGGGTTGGACGAATTAAACAGCAGCCTTTTGAAGTCTTGGAAAAGTGTATCTTTGTTTTTATCTAGGAAGCCGTTAATATTATACACTACATCTCCAGCATAGTGTCTGAAAAGCAAATATAACATTGAATTAAAAAATGTATGACCAATCAAACCAACAAATAAACAATCGAATACTGTTCTGTACAAAAATAAATCACTTTTTGTTTAAGTTATTGTACTTTTTTGGTATGATTAATTTTTATGTAAAAATTAGTAGTTATCAGTTAGATTTTCAAAGTAATATATTCGACTGTTGTCTGAATCAAGTCTGATATGATTAGGATGTCAGAAATCATAAACTGTGTAAACATGAAAGTAGTCAACTGATGTACTTTACATTAGAATTGCTTATCTATTATAACGGTCAACACCTTCAGGACAGTTTGGATCTCCAGAGTTGATGATATTATATTTTAGATTTTGTCTCTTCACAGCTCTATAACACACTGAAAGGACTGGCAAGCAAAATAATTCTATCGTATCCGGTTTATCATTTACATCTAGCAGTCCATTCTCTCTGGATAAAAAACCGTTGACTTTAGTAGCTGAACCATCACACTCTTTAATCTCCCAACTGTGAAGTAAAGTTGATAACTTATCAGGAATGTAGTCCATGGAAGCTCCAAACTTTTTGAGTCGAAAATTAGTAAAAACATTTTACATGACTTTTTTCTTTGAGTACAAGGATTGTTATTTTACCAAACAACAAATTTATATTAAAAAATGTCAAAACAGGAAACCTAAAATTTTGTTTTCTGTACTGATGTAGAATTTGTTATTTATTTTTTATTCTTAAGATGGCTAGGTTAAAGGGCACTAGGCCAGGAATTAGTATATTGGAGAGATAGGACATCAGTAAACTTACCTTATAAGACAAGTTCACTAACACTAGAGTAGTAGTAACAAACACAAAATAAACACAATCTCACAAATTTTCAACACCATAGGCATTTTCTTCAGGTGAGTAGAAAGAAAATGAGCTCTCTCTCTACTCACCTGAAAGAAAATGCCAGTGGCGTTGAAAATTTGTGAGATTGTGTTTATTTTGTGTTTGTTACTACTACTCTGGTGTTAGTGAACTTGTCTTTTAAGGTAGGTTTGCTGATGTTCTATCTCTCCAATATATCTATTCTTAAGATGTTGATTGTCAAGATGAGTATGAATATAGATTTCTATAATGAGAGTGATGAGTGTATATGAGCGAATGTAATTACAAACTAAGGCTGACTATTCCTTAGAGTCATTAATTAATAGCCCAAAGACAAATGATCAGCCGTTGGTTACCAGCTGATAACTTTTAAAATTTTGTATGACTCTGATTGGGAACTAAGAAAGAACCTTCAAAATTATGAAGCTACGCTTTAACAAAACAATAATAACAAATATAACCAACTTCTACAATACACAACTTTCCCTTCAACATACCTTATTATTGCCTATAGGCAATCACCTTAAATAATAAACTTAAGGCCCTTAAGGGGGCTGTCCTTAAAGTAGCGCTTGAAGGGGGTAGGGGGGTTTTTAGCAGCATTATGCACTGTTACGAGGGAGGGTAGTGGGGGGGGGTTCTAAGAAATGTTACGTAACTATTAAACCTCAACAATTAAGATTAAATTCATACACAAAATTTTATCGTTTTCTTTTTTAAAATAAAAGATTTTGAAGTTAGTAATATAATCTCCCACCATTAGAAAAGAAATGGAACAACGTCTAATCAATGACGTATCATGAAAGTGCATAGTGATATCTACAAACTGTAAGACTGACCTGATTCGGAACTGGGTCTTATGTTGCAGCAACTTATCCATCGGTTTCGTCTGGCGGCTCGAGTAGTGTTCATGTACAACCAGTTTCTTATCCATCGCTTCCAATAGCATCTATTAGAAGATATCAATTAATAATAAGAATCATTCTTATTCTTAATTTGCTAACTGTAACTAATGCAAGTTAATAGATAATGCTAGTATTTAGTAAGAAAAATGGTAAAATAAGACCAATAAGCATATACAGTATAACAATACAAAACTAGGCTTCATGTAAAAACTATACAGTAGAGCCTCACTGATCCGAACTTCAGTAATTCGAAAATTCGCTCAATCCGAAACAGAATTTCGCAAAAGATTTTTGGGATTTTGGGAAAATAAAAATGCAGTTACTGTAAGAACCACTCCTTTATATATCTAAAAATGACACGAAAATATTATTTCAAGTACTTAACTGTTAATAAAGTTTTAAACTTTGTCTTTGGAAAAATTTGTTAAATTTCTCTGATTAAAGAATTCTTCTCCCTCAAACTAAATTACGCCAACGTCTCAAAAACTAGCTATCCACTGGGGTCGCTGCGGGTTGTTGCTCTACGTAGCGTAGTGTGAGATCAAACACAGCAGCAGCGTCTGTGTGGGTTACTCACTATTTCCGTTTATATCGTAGTATAAATAACAACAATAAAATAAGTTCACAACTAAAACTTATAACGAGGTGCGGTACGGGATATGTAAACACACTAGTTCGAACTGTTGATGTGAGACTGACAGTGGGAGTTGGGAACAGTACTGTCTGAGGTAGCGTGAGAACGCCATAAATATGCATATGACTTCTGTCAGCTGATTACGTGGCCTGTTGACAAATGCAACGGCATCAAGTAGCGCTAGGCCCGGGATCAATTTCCGCTAGTGACTCCAACTTTTTGTCTTGAAAAACAGATTCATTTAAGATGTTTGTTCATACATCTCAAATTAATGTATTCTTTTATTAAAGGTATCATTTATCTCCTTCTTATTATCATAGGCTCAAAAAGTACTGTACTTAATGATGGGCATATTGTTTATGTTATTTTTCATTAAAAGAGTGTTTTAAGAAAATCTGTTACATCTGAAAAATTTGGTAATCCAAAATGGGTTCAGTCAATATTATTTCCGATTACCAGGGCTCCACTGTATATGAAATTAGATAGCCATTTTTACTGTAACATATTCTGAACAGCTGGGATGTTTTCAGCATAATTTTTTCAGTGCCAAATACATTTTGAGACATTTTGTAGAATTCAGCTGTTTTGTTATTGATGTATAAAGGAGGTGGACAATTCTGACAGAAACAATGAATGAATACTTATTTTTGACAAACTTATGAATAAATGCTCTGCTCAAAACTATTTTCTTGGTGGACAGCAATAATTGAACCATAATCATGATGGCAACCTTGATGAGGGTGTGCCATTTCAACCTAATGTGAGGATGGTAACAATAAAATAGAAGGTTATTTATTGTTTGCAGTAACAACAAAAGCCTAAACTAAATTAGTGAGATCAAGCATCTCTAAGTAACAAAAAAATCAATAAATAAATGAAAAGCATAAATCTCTAATAAAACACTCAGCAAGCATTCAATAAACATATGAAAACCTTGCAGTTTTTAAGGGTTAACATATAGTATAAATACAGTAACAACATATAGAAACCATGCGAGTCCGTAAAGTCATGCAGTGCTGAAATCTTCATGCATTTATAATTTATTTTATATTTATTTATTTATTTATTTTTTTTATTTATTTTATAATTTATTTATACCACAGAATAATAAATTAACAAATCAATACTAAACGAAATATATATAATAATTATCTATTCTTTCAAACAAAATATCCTTAACCTACAATGCTTGCATATATTTTTGACAAAATAACTATTTAATCTCAAAAATAAAAAAATGTCCGATACTTCTTTTTCACGCAAAATATTCATTGGTAAAGACTTACGTGATTGCTTGGATACATGACAAATTTGATTTTGAAAAGCTACTTTCTACACTAACATCACAAGTTGGTAAAGATGGTATCTTTTTATTTCTACAATGCTGAATGATGAGTTCCCGTACATACATAAATCCCTTCTACGGCAATTTCCATTTACAGAATTATGTAAAAATTGAAGCTGAAGGATTAATTTATTGCCATATTAAAATCCACTCACTTCGTCAGTGACCTTTCCAACATTTAGACAAGCTTCGTCCATTATCGCAATGACTCCTTTATGAGGTGTCTCGACCAGTTCACAAATGATTTGATTGTTGAAGTACTCGATGTTCTGCCATTCAATACCTTCACGCAAATACTCTTCTTGTTCTTGCTTTAACACCAATTCTGTTAAAAAAGTAGTTTATACTAAACTTGAATGGAAAACAAACAATAGTTTCATTTTGGTTTAAAACTAAGTAGATAGTTAAAAGTTACTGTCAGTAGCTATATAAGGAAATATTATATTTATAAAACATATCCTGCTAAAACACAACTTGCACATTTATTTCCTTAGAGAAAGTAACATCACCTGACACTTACTTGATTTGGTTAAAAAGAAATTTAAACTAAAAAACACAAAACCTTAAAATACTATATCGAAACAAAATGTATGAGGTAACAAATTTCTTTCCCATTCAAAATATGAAAGACCTACCTAAGTTAAGAATGAAACTTGTTAACATTTTTTAATATATAAAAAGGTACCTACAGTTATGTTGGTTTACAAGGTACAGTAAAAAAGCTCCCAGAATTGGTTGAAATATATTTTTGGACAAAGATAAAAACCTAATTTCCTTCAAAATACTCTCCTCCTACAACAATACTCTTATCCCTACCATCATGCAGATGTTCGAAACACCTTTGACACTTATTTTTTTAAATTTATTTCAATACTTTTTCACATTTTTTTCTGACAGCTTTAGAACCTGCAAATTGTTTTCACCATGTAAACAGAATGAAATCGGCCAGTATTGGGCCATTTCCTCACTCCCCATAGGGAGGGTGTTCTAGCGAGGTAATGTGGAGCTTGACTAGGTAGTTACGTACTTAGAGGGATCGATGTGCAGGGGTATTGTCATGCAGCAAAGCCATTGTTGTCTGCTCATTTTTCAGACCATTTCCTCCTGATGGCATCTCATAAGAACTGTTGTGTGGATAAATTTACTTCATATGCGATTTCATCAACCGTTATTATTCAGTTTGAATGGACAGTTTGCCAAACTCGCTCAATGTTGTCATCTGTGGTTGCAGTCAAAGGGCGTCCACTATGAGAGTAATCTTCAATGTTTGTGCGACCTTCTTGAAAACGTTTTTGCCATTCGTAAAATTAGCTTTTCTTCATCGCCTTGACTCCAAACGCATGTCCAAAAATTTTAAGTGTCTTAGAGCAGTGGTTCTCAACCTGGGGGGCGCGCCCCCCTGGGGGGGCGTGAGGGTACAAAGAAAAAAATTAAAAAGTATATATTTTGTTAAAAAACAAAAACTTTCAAAACTATTAAATAAACTTTCGTATTTAAATATATCTGGATTTTTATTTTGCATCCCAGCTTTTGCTAACGTAGAGTTATCATCGTCAGTTTCATAATTTCACTGTTCTAACTTGAACCAACCAATTATTGACTGGAGGGGAGGCGTGAGCTATCTTCAGTGTTCAAAGGGGGGCGCCAGTGCTAAAAGGTTGAGAACCGCTGTCTTAGAGGATGACTTTTGAGGTAAAACACAAAAATTTAATGTTTTTTCGCTGTTCTTTAAATCAATTTTTAAAAAGCAACAATGTAAACACGCAATCATACGACAATCGCTCTCCTCAGGGGAACAATGGTGGTTGAGCGATACTCACACTGCTCATATTCCTTCTCCAGGAATAGTACTAATAGACAATAGACAAACATCTTTATTGACATATTCTTCAAGAACAACAATAGTGTCACAAATGTTGCAGTGTAAAATAAATTAAATATTGTTAAGAAATAAAATTTTAACAGAAAAGAAAAACAAGTCAGTTATAAAGTTGATGTAAGGAAAAGTCAGTATCTTGTATCTAGTCTCTGGAATGCGTCTCGAACTCTTCCAGAGAATAAATAGGGTCAGCAAGTAGCCACTCTTGTAGTCGTTTCTTCAGTAACATTGGATCTTTTGTCTTCAATCCAGGCGGGAGAAGGTTAAACAGTTTGGCACCAGCATATGAGGGTTTTTTTTGCAAATAGTTCAGTCCTGTGCACCGGTAGTGTAAAGTCCATGCCATTTCTTGTATGGTAGTGGTGAAATTCGTCAGCTCTATTTAAATTTTGCCTTGAACTATGAAGGATAGTTTCAAGGATGTAGATTGAGGGGATTGTTAGAATTTTGAGGGTTTTGTAAGCTTGTCTACAGCTGTCCAGTGGTTTCAGACCTTCCATTGTTCTTAAAGCCTGCTTTTGTAAGATAAGGACTTTATGGAGATTGCCTCTTGATGAGCCACCCCAAAGCACTATACCATAGCGCACGTGGCTTTCAAAAAGTGCATAGTAGGTTGTTAAAGTAGCTGCGGGAGTGCTGGTGGCCTTTATACCTCTCAGAACAAAAATTGCAGTGCTCAATCTCTTGCAAAGAAGTTCAAGATGCTCATTCCATGATAGGCAATCATCAATTATCATACCAAGGTGCCTTGCAGAAGCAGTCAGTGTTAGACCAGGGAGTTCTGAAACATCATTCTTGTGTCTACCTAGAATAATTTGTTTAGTTTTACATTCGTTAAGAACAAGGTCGTTATTGTCACAGTATTTCTTGGCTATGCTGAGTGATATAAAAGATGCAATATCTAGGCTTTCAGCTGTTTTTCCTAATGTAAGGAGTGCTGTATCATCCGCATACATGACTGGTCTACAGAAAGCATCGAGGTACAATGGAAGATCTGAGGTATAGAGTATAAACAACACAGGTCCCACTAACTGATAGACAGCGAAATTCCCACTGCTGTGTGTCTCTGGACATCAATTCCAGGAACTTTTTGACTGTACCTCGTATAATCTGCAACTTACAGAATGAAGAACGCATTGTTTTACAAGAGACTTTTGACATTGTTTTAATGACAGTATATTTAAAGGGCTTTAAATATACTATTAAAGTTATGGACATTTAATAAATATTTTCATTTAATTAGGTAAGTTGAGGTATAATTTTTTTATAGAACACAAACACTGTGTTAAATTAAATAAAACGTTGAAGCAACTTAAGCAAAAACAACATATATTTTCAGAAAATAAAAATAAATATATGTTTTAAACATGCATAGTAAAAATCAGAAAATATTTTTTTCAAGTTCATAGGGATTCTTAGTTAAAATACAACCACAAATCTACAACAAGTACACTGAAACAATACCATAGACATTCAGAAAATGAACCGACCATTTTTACAGATATATACACAGAGAGTATAAGACGAACTACAAAGATATTTTGATAACACAGACATATGCGAAAATAGCACAAAATATATCTATCATATAGTAAAGATCACAAAAAACAACATTAGCAATCAAGAGTTCAAAATCACTTTTAAAATGCACAAATTTAAACAGAAACCCTCTGTTGCAGAAACATAAATGAGCATTTTGAAGAATTTCATTACAATAAAAAAACCACAGAAAATCATACAACGTTCAATTTCAATATTTGTTAAAGAGAGAAAAATAAATATATCATTAAATTTATATTACATTGCAATTAATTTTAATAATATTATTTCTGTTCAATATCGTTTATGAGAGAAATATACAATGTGTGAAAACATATTTTAATGAAAACCTATTGATAATTTTATACAACAATTACAACTTTTAATGAGAGAGAATTATGAACTGTAACTAAATTAAATAGGCTGACTGTACTTTGCTGCATACTCCCGCTGGAGGGGAACTGTCGTGAGAGATGTTCTCTGTATCTCTCAAACTAACTACCCTACACACCACTTAGTTCAGGCCTATGTTACTTGCTAAGCAATATTTACGTTTGGTTCATTGTATTCAGTGATTATTCACATTATTTGTGATTATTAATTTAGTATATTTTATGTAGAAGACAACGTAATAACTGTACGCTTTATAATATATTTCATGCAATTGTTACTTTGAAACATTAATTACCGTTATAAAATCTTATGATTAAATGGACCTGGAAATTCCTTATCTGTACCTCATTAATACACAATTTTAGTATAATTTTGAGCACAATTTTTGTTTTTAAAAATCAACGCCATTTACAAGTGATAAATTGTAACATTTATTTTGTGAATGTAATATATGTAACAAAAAAAGCTTCAGCATTGCTTTTCTTGCTCCAAAATGAATCATAAAAGTTTATGATCATTATTTCATTTTCTGTGGTTAATAGGTCATCTCGATGCGTTTGAGATGTTTTCAATTATTCCTGACTGAATTTTTATAACATATTTTAACACGTAGCAATAAAATATCTTGATCTTTAATTTTTCAGTTTGAGTTATAGAATATGTTAATCATAAGCGTACAATAAAAATTTAATATAAGAGTAAAGTTATCAGCAAAATAAGTTCATTTACAACATTCTTGTTGACTTCTCCAGTTTTTCATTTCCTCTTAGGCCTACATTGCCTTCTATCCTCCTCTTACAAAATCTAATGTAAAGCAGAATATCGAATAAAAATTAGTATTATCAAACTTACCTTAGAAGACCATTGACACAAATTATACGAAAAAAAATACAGACTCGACATATAACACAACCTAACGTTTAATACAAATCAATTTAATTTCCATTAAAACTATTTAAAAATTACCTATGAAAAGTTGTTGAAGTTTTTCGTTGCAGTAGTTGATGCAAAACTGTTCAAAACTATTGGAATCAAAGACTTCAAAACCGTAGATGTCAAGAACTCCAATAACAGTGCCTCTGTTTCTATTCCCAGCCACATCGATGGCTGAGTTTATCTTGCCCACGATCCACGTAAACAGCCTGTCGTAAACAGCCTGGGAACAAGTAAATTGTTAATGTCACAACTGTCAGTTGTATTCTTCAAAATTGAACTGTTCACTTCCCTGGTTTAAAGAGAATTAAATCACCAAATTTGAAAGTCAAATACAACATAGTATTTTGTTATTTACATGGTAATATGACTGTTTATAATTGTTATTTTTTAATTACGTGTATTATAGTAAAAAAATTATTTGGATAGTATATCAAACTAGCGTATGAGTTAAAAGGAAATATAATTACAAAAATCTTATATCAGATAAATATTAAAATATATTTTTATAAAAGTACTACTAATTGTTTAATGTATATCTCTATTACTATAAAAAAATACGTACTTTTATCATATATTAAAATTTGACATATTACGATAGATAGGACATCAGCAAATGAAAGATAGATAAAAAAAGATACATCGTTTTTTAATTAGCATAATACGTGTTGGTACACATACAGTACAAGTAAACGTCACACAACACAAATATATTATAATATTTGTGCATTTTGTACTTGCATTGTAATATATTTGTGCATTTTTTACTTATATTGTAATAGATTTGTGCTGTGTGACGTTTACTTGTAAAAAAAGATAAGTCACTGACACAAAATACAGGAAAACATATCAACACAAATCTAACACAAATGTTGTGTGCTATTTAATTACTATTTAAATTAGACCCGGTACAAGGTGTTGCATTGTGGCCAAGTTAATGCTAAGGATCATGAGTTTGAATCCAACTGCAGCTGGTAATTTACCATCTGTGGCATAGAGCCTGGCATAAATAAACAGTGTTTGGCTTGGGAGATGGAAGCTGATGGGATCAGTGTTTCTATTAAAGATACACAGAACAACTGTTTTGTATCTTTTTACTATTGCAGAGGAAGAGGACACACATTTTTCTGGAACAGTTTGGCTCCAAAGTGTTATATAATAATCAAGTTTATTGATAAAATAAATGTTAATAGTCTGTAGCCTACTTTCAATCTTAATAACTAATTTATGTCTAAACAGCAATCATCAAAGAACTCTGAATAACTATATCATACTAAATGATGATTTACGATGATCAGATGATGATAATTAAGGCTAATTTATAAGGCACTAGCTTGAATATTTGTTAATAAGATAGACAGGACAGCAGCAAAATTAACCGAGAAGATAAGTCCAATCGCACAAATTAAAATCCGCTAATGAAAGAAGAAACAGACATCCGACATCTCTGACATATTCTGGTGGTTTAAGACTATTTACGGTGGTAGGGGGTGATGCACCGAAATGTTCATAAATCTTCTACCTCTAAAGTAGTACTGTAAGTAACTTTAATCTCGTTCCAATAGATCTGACATTAGTAGAATATATGTACAATACTAATAGACAACATAACCCCGTGATCCTTCCGATGTCAATGTACCCCAACCTGTGATCAACCTTGAGACCAATACCAACCCATGTCGCACAGACTGAATTTGCAAGATTATTGTGATGTTCTGTCCGTAGCATTGTAGCAAAACAAAAGTTTATTCATCAAATCATGTTACTTAAATAAGCTTACACATGAATAAAAACTGATACTGTATAAAAATGTTTAGTACACATAGTTATAAAGCTATTTTATGTACTGTATTATTAACAACGTTAAACAGAGGTTTTTAATACGTTAATCCTGTCTGATATGCAATAGTTTGTAAAAAGACAGGAATGGGGGTCTAATTAGTGGTTACACGCAAACACATCAGAGAATGAATAAAGGATCATTTGAGAACACTGTCAGACACAGGATATTGATAAGATTGTCCTGTATTCAGTGACTCCATTCTCGATAACATTATCCAAGGACAGTTTACAATACCCATTGTCGTTCCATCTTTTCTTCAACTCCCAGAAAACATAGCATAAAAAATTATGAAAAATCTTATTGTATGTTTCTGTTTTGTTATTTTACCAAGTAAAATAGTCTCTTCAACTGTAATAATAAGAGTGATATGCCTATCTAACTTGCACATTTAGCATAATTTATTTTTCTATTATCTATTTTTTAAGCAGTTAACCTTAATTTACTCTTTTCTGATACCAAACATCTACTTAATAAATTATATTAAGCAAAGAATTTTAACATTAGGCATAACTATTTTAAAACTGTTTACTCTACTTTCCCTACTTTGTGTGGTCTAGTTTCAATGCTATTTTGATAAAAAGTAAAATTGATTTAGATTGCTTAATTATTATTCACGTTACTGGCTTAATTTGTTGCCTTTGCAAAGTATAATCAGCTCTAATATGTCGTTCAAGTTTTAAATAAAATCAGACAGAATCCATCTATAGAATTAAAATTGGTTTTAAAATAACGACTTTATTAAGGGGCAATGTTAGGACGAAGTCCTCTCTAACACTTAACCCCATAAAAAAGATCAGTTTTATTTAAAACTACATATTACATTAGTTTAATTTACATCCTTTATTCTGTAAACTTTTAACAAAAAAATTATTTTATGATATAATCCTCGTTCCAAAAAAAGAAATGTCCAAACTATTCTACAATTATTACCTTTGCCAGAGCGTCCCTACCATACTCAGCCTCCGAGAGAGTATGTGTCTTCTGCATGACTTCTCCACGGGCTGCTATCACACGTTCCGTTAGAGCAGTCTGCAGCTCATCCTCGGCCACACTCAACAACTTTGCCACTCGTTGCAAAGCATCTTTGTTTTTGATATTGATAACGTCTTCACTTGTTGTAAAGTTTACATTTCCCTACAAAATATCATCCTGTGACTTTAAAATTCTAGATTACTTTATTGCAATAAAGATACATTTAACTGTAATTGCAATTACATTTAATTAATTATGGTTTTAAGTTATCTTAGAGTCTGGAGAAAAATCAGTAATATTGAATCAAACAAAGTAAAAATTCCCAAATTACTATTCTACTGAACTATGTGGGGTGGTGGTCATTCACAAATTGATTCGATAAGTTGAAACAGGCCAAATATCTATGGGTTATGGCCGTAGAACCGTCCCCCTCTCCTTGAGCCTCACTGGTCAGCTGTCTACTTTCTTATCATTCCCAAAGTGTGGTGGCTGATCCGCCACAACTAACAGAATCATAAGCCTCCTTTATATCTAGAAAAAATTAATATCAGGCTTCTTATTTTACTCCTAGAAAAGTGTATGTTGAGTAAAAATCTTCTATCTATGTCACAATAGCATACATTTACAAAATAATATGATTCTCACTTCATTTTTGAACTCTCCAATTAAAAACCATTCAGTGATTCAAGAAGAAAACGTGTAATAAAACATAACACAATAGAAGGATATATATGTAGAGGAACTACATACCAGATGCAGGACTGCGGCAACCACTTGCCAAAGGGTAGAGATCTCTGCAGAAGAGAACCCCAAGATGGAGCAGGCGGACGCCGTGGCCTTGTGGTTAGAGCGGTCCAGATCTGTCGGTGCGGTGGCTGCAGTACTGGTGTAGTGGTAGTCTGCAGGCCGTCCACTCAGCTGGAGAACACTCATCTCTGGGCTCTGACAACTTGCCAACACCTAGAAATAATTACAGCACTACTGTAACTGTGCTAGATAATGGATAATGAAAGTATACTATAAATGTTTTAATTTCAGAGTCCTCATAAAGAACTGTTGCTGTTCGTCAACGATTTGCTTTATATTACACTGGTAGGCGCGCTAACCTATGGTATCAGACAATCCTAAGGTCTATAGAAGAGCTGCACGTTGTGCAAAGCTGGTTTTAAAAATATTTTTAAAAATTGAAAAAATAAATAGGAGATACATTCTTCTATGAAGTCTAATGACAAATGGTAACACATAGTATTTATAGTTTTTTATTTATTCTTAATACACCAATTGTCAAGATATGGGTGGACATA
Source organism: Stictocephala bisonia (assembly GCA_035578905.1). Taxonomy (NCBI): domain Eukaryota; kingdom Metazoa; phylum Arthropoda; class Insecta; order Hemiptera; family Membracidae; genus Stictocephala; species Stictocephala bisonia. The sequence continues at coordinate 242,265 of JAQJVL010001049.1, forward strand.
GATTTTGAATAAATGGAGATGGACGAATTTAGTCATTGTTACAAACTAAGTCTGATCTTTTTCTTTACTACAAATTTATTTCTAAATATGAGTAAAGTTTATAAACATATAAAAAACAAATTTTGAACATCTTTATGTATAAAGTTTCCACAGCAGTTTTAAACTCAGGAGTCTAATCAATACTACAAAATATGTAACAATAAGTAAATCACCATCACAGAGAACACAAACAAGTAGCTCTTGTTATAATGTAAAAATAATACGCTTTTTGAACATAAGTGTATCAATAGTAAACTTCCCACGCATTTCAAATATATCCGTTTTGTTGCAACGAACGGAAAACCTCAATGTTGTAAAACATTAAAAATACTGCGCTTTTATTTAGTCATGATTATTACTTATTGACACTAATATAAAAATTGAGTCAGTCTGGTGAACAACTATTAAATAAACTGTGAACTGTTTATTATTCACTGTGAACACTGTATATGTGTATGTGAACACTACATATCACTTAGCACTAACAATATTTTATAAACCATAGAAATATGCAAATTGTATAACAATTTACAATATTTGTTTAGTTATGTACAGCCCATGTCTGTACTAATCAGGCAATCAAATAAAAATGCATCCATATAATCATATAATGAGGAAATTATATAAAACTAACATATAATTCAAACAATACGTAATACAATATATACCTGATAAAAGCTGTGAAAGTTGCGTTCTCCCGGCTGCTGGAGTATCACTCTCGACTTCTCCAGCAGGTAGTTGTTTATGTGGCCACCGATAGGATCACCCTTGAAGTCAAAGTTTATGTCCATATATTTACCAAAACGTGATGAATTGTCGTTTCTATTTGTTTTGGCATTTCCAAAAGCCTCCAAGATTGCGTTAGACTGGATGAGAACATTTTTTACCCTGAAATAAAACATATGTTTAATTTAACAATACACAAAAATCCTTATATATAACACGTGCAGCCATTTTTTGTTATCAACGAAACTCCTCCCTTATTTCTTGACCAAATAAAACGGTTGAGATGTCAAAAAATTTGCCTCTGTTTGAATTTGTCCAATAAGGTCTTAGTTCTTTTCAATATGTTCACCCTGAAGGGAGGGAAGCTCTTAAAGTACGTACTTTTCGTCCATAAGAATAACATGGAGAGATATTTAAATGATTTGGAAAGTAAGAGCTGTTCAAATGTAAATAATTATTACTAAAAAGTTTTAGAAGCTGATGGAATGTAAACAATGGTGTTTGAAATCTTGAGGAGGTTAGATATTTCATAATGTTAAACCAGGAAAGGTTGTAAGCATGGCTATATTCAAATTCGATTGTAGGACTCTACTTTACTGGACTTGAAGGTTTCAATGGTAATTAATGCAGTTATTTTATTAATTTAATTAATCTTCAGCAGTTAAACAAAAACAAATTAAATGAACACGTTCAAAATAGGCTAAGAAATAGCATTGGATGTTTATATACTATACTATACTAATAATAGGTGAACATGATACATTCTAATAGGTGTGTTTATACTAATACAGTGGAACCTCGATAGCACGAATCTCAAGGGAATTGAAAAATATTCGTCTTATCGAGGTATTCGTGATAACGAGGTTCATGTTAGCGAGGTTCAAATGAGTGACATTCGTGTTATAGAGGTTAGCATTTTATACAGCGATGGGTTGAAATGTAATTCCAAATAAAACATACGTAAAATACATACATCGTACTGTACATTGTAATTTACAAATTAATGACAGATACAACTAATACATAGGAATATAAATAGCCAGCACAATAAAAATTAAAAGGCCAAATGAGTATGACTTAGTAAATTACATAACCTAATCAATATTTTGAAATACAGTACTGGTAGTAATTTAGTAAACATAAACAAAGAGTAACATACGAAATTGTACTGTAGTATTGTACTACACTGTACTAAATAATACACCATTGGACACGCCCGCCATATTCACTAATCACTGACACAACACTAAGTACAAAGAGAGGCTAAACTGAAGTCAATCGGTAGTACAGTCTCATGCCACTGCAGTGGCGCGACAGACGGAAGTTAGTTTTCATGTCTTGACATGAATGAATTGGAAATACAATAAATACGTCTTATTGAGGTTCCACCCGTGGGAATTCGTCTTATAAAGGTCAGATTCATGTTATAGAGGTTTTTGGCTGTTGAAATTCGTGTTATAGAGGTTTCTCCTGGTCTTGGAAAGTGGAATAAAATTCATCAGGTAGTTATATTCAAATATTCGTGTTATAAAGGTACTTTTAACATTGAATGTTATGGGCAATTCAAGGGGATTTTTTAAATATATGTGGTATCGAGGTTTTCATGCTATCGAGGTTCGTGCTATCAAGGTTGTACTGTAGGTAGCAACACAAGTAATGTGAGTGATATACTGTAAATAAATCTATTATTTTGATTTTACGATTCACAGTTAACATACTATTATTTGTAGTCAAAAGTAACACCGAGGCTGAAGGCAGAGGTGTAACGAGCACAGCAAGTGGCGCGGTTAGCACATGAAGTATGCATGGGTGTCCCCCTAGTATATTATAAATAAAATGAAGTAAAATTTATTTTCAAGGACCGTACATAATTAGAAAGTATATACTGATTAATTCTGGAATGGTATTTTGTTGTGATTTTTACAAATCACACAAAAATGTTTTAATTTACATTGTCTCTACCACCCCTTACAGTTAGATTTTCTTACTGAGAACATTAAAGAAGCGAATCTAAACGGATTTGCTTCAGTATCAGCACAATAGCTAAGCTGTTATGATTTTTACTACAGTAAACCAATAGTGCATTTTATCTTTACGAGTGACTTAAGATTTTTACAACAGTAAACCAATAGTGTATTTTATCTTTACAAGTGACTTAAGATTTTATAAGTTCTTTGAGATTTGTAAATAAATACTTCATTCTAAATGCTTGGTTTACTATTTTTCATACAAATATCTTTTGTAATATACAGTTTACAATGCCAAATTTGAACACTAAAAATGAACAAAATAATTATTTCAAGTGAGAATGAAATTTATTAGAACTGCAAAAATGAATAAGATGATGTAATTTCACCTTATTAATAGAATCACTTCTATAAAGCAACAAATAAATCAAATAAATTTGATATTATTATGTAAATATTTTCCTGAAGTTATTACATTTAATTTGATTTCATAATTGAAAGCATTTTTCATTGATATTGAGCATTCAAAATGTCTTTAAACAGTTTTGATTAAAAAAATTTTCTTAAATAATATTTAGGATCAAAATAAACATTACTAAAATATTCAACTAAGGTTTCTCTGTATTATTATTTTATTCCTCTGTTGGTTAAAGTATTAATCAATTTACTTTAACCAAATGTTCTTTTATAGTGTTTTCCTTTCTACAACCTTAACGTGTTTATCTAAAGGATTTTTGTCTGTGTTTGTGTTTCGTTGAGTTATTTTAAGTTTGCTGATAGGCTTTCTCTCATAATAAATTATTATGATATGTGTGTTATGGTAAGTTAACCTAACTATTCTACACATTTATCGTAATTTATTCTTCTGTTGACACTATGTTTTAGGATTTGGATTTTGCTGTATAACAATACCAAACATAACCTTTTAATTGAATTTCAAGCTTAGCTAATTTAAACTATTTCAAAAAGTTTAACTACCGTTTCTTGTCAGTAATACTTTTAATGCTATTTTGATTCAAATTTGAAACATAACAATTTTAAATTAATATCTTCTTTAATTTTATCTTAGTTAAATTTAATTTAAAAAATATGGTTTTATTTTTCAAATTAAGGAAGCCATTCACGAAGAACAATTAGCTCATTATATTCCTTTATATATTCAGGTTTATTATTTTTAGTACTTTATTTGAACATTTAAAACATGTTGAGTGCGGCAGGCTAAATTACGAAACTATCCCTAGAACCTAAAAATTCTTTTTAGTCATTAACACAAATTGTCAACATTTAATTGTCATTAGAGAAGTAATTAATGGGTGGTAGTCAATGTTTCATGAGTAGTCTTTCTTCATTTCAAATAGGATGTTTGAAATAACTTATCAACTGGTTGATTAGTAAGTAACAAGTGATAACTTATCTTTCAAGTACCATATTATTTATAGTTGCGAGATATTTACTCAACAAGTAACTGTAATCTAGAAATGCATTTATTATGCTAGTACAGCCGTTAGTTTTAAAATTCATCAGTAATCAGAAGAATAAAGAGATCAACATAAGATTGTTCGACAACTCACCCACATTTGATTGAACTTCATGGTATGGATCGATAACCCTTAACTTGCTCTGTTCCAGTAGCAACAAAATGACATTAAAAACAGGTTTTCATGGATGGCCAACTAGAGAAGAATTTATGTAGAATTTGGGACATTTTGAAATGTTGGTTAAATTTTAAAAGTTCGAGTATTAACACATCACCAGTACTTGATTGTCAAGTACTTTTTATACCCTTTCTAACAATGTAAAAATTCTAACAAATATCAAGTCACAGTATTGATTTGCATTTAATGTTGCTGTCATGGGAATAAATCCAATATGATGATTAGCTCTGCAGAAGGGTAACTTTTGGACCACCACTAGTAAGCAGGCAGGCCAACTACGTGCAAGGACAGGATCAGTGCCCGTGCCATCCTCAAAATTTGATTACTCCATTATCTTGCGATAATGTCAGAACTCTCCGGTCAAGGCCACTGGTATATGTTCTTTGAGTGGTACTCCTCGATATATTACAAAATATACTATAACCCTTTAATACAGATTAGTCTCCAGACGCCAATAACACATAAAATTAATTACAAATTCTGTCACACGAGCAATGCTATATAAAGCAACTAGCAGTGATTTCCATTCCTCTTTCTACTGTTTTAGTGGACTACTTTAATGGAACTTAATTGGTAATAACTGATACTTATACATTTTAGTTTTAACAACCCACTTATTCACTAATAGGATCCATCCATATCTTTAGACACATTAGAATTCATTACAATATTTACTTCCTACGGAATCATGTCTATATATAGAAATTCTTACATAAATGGTGGGTGAGTGTGTTCTAATGAATTTGAAAACCAGCTGAAGTACATTTTAAATTCATGTTCAGACGTTCAAATAATTTGGGTTTCTCAAAAATCACGTCTCCGGTTGGTATTCTTATAATAGTTATAATATCTTCTGATTACAAGGACATCAGAAATATTTAGGAATAAACACAGCCTCGAGCCTCGGTGGTTCAGTGATTAAGGCTTCTGACTGCAAGGGGCAAGATTTAAGGTTCGAATCCCCAACTGAGATAACGGTCATTACTTCACTTGTTGAATAAAGTTCACACAGAGGCCTGTAGGCCCATGTGAACTGGTGAGTGGTTTGAAAATAAAAATAACTAAATATTTCAGACTGCAAACTTGCGGTCTGGTGTTGTCAATTAAGAAATCACAGAGTTAAGATAATGGAGGCATAGACTAAGTAATTTTGTTTTCAACGATACTACGCTCCCTGTGACTGACCTCTCAATATCCTTCTGTTTGCCGATGTTGGTGACTGCTGCAATATACTTCATGATAATCTTGCTGGCCTCCGTCTTACCGCTGCCAGACTCCCCAGAGATGACTATACATGTGTCCCTGCCTTGCTGCTTCATGGCTCTGTGTGCCGCATCCGCGATGGCGTACACGTGAGGTGAGTTCTCAAACATCTCACGCCCTAAAACATACAATCTATAAAAGTTGTTGTCCATCGCCAGTTTTTGAAATATCAATAGTTTTTTATTTCAGTTTGATGTGCACAAATTAAACTAACAAAGCCTCTCCTTAATTAATTGTCTTACCAATAACTTCAGGTCTCCTTAGATGAAATTTACAAGTCCATTACATTTTTGGGCACATTTTAAATATTATGTCTTGTATGTTACAACACTTGAAAATTGCCAATACATATTATTCAATTTATATTTTAAGAAACAGTTATTCGTAGACAATGTTGACGTGGTTTAAAATTTCATCAAACCTACAGGCTTATAAATATTAAGAAAATAAGAAGAATAAACTGACATATATTCTGACATGAGAAAATGGAATCCCCTAGGTTAACAAAGCAAATCGTAGAACTTAACCAAAATAAAAGTACTACTAAAACATAAGCAATTAAATAAATTGGTGCAATAAAATATGACCTTAAAGCAACAGGTGTTACAAAAACTAAAATTTCAAACAGGAACATTTAGTTAAAGGATATTTCATTGAAAGTAGATCAGAAACAGCAAAAGGGCCTGGTGTAGGAAAAGAAAGAAAGCTCAATTCTGCAAGAATGAAATAGGACTTGGCACAAAGAAAATCCAACTCATTGAAACAACATGACAGTATTTCAATTAAATTTAGTAAAAAATCTTCAATATGCCTGACAATATACACGAACCGTTGAAAAATACATAGTTGTTTTAAAATGACTGTTTATGCCTTAAAACGTACAGTACTCAATAAAAAAGAAATATTTAGGCCTAATATATACTTCATATTTCAACTAACACTGCATGTCATCACCAATATTAGCTAGATCCAGGTGCAGAGGTCAGTTCAATACGAGGTATCTCAAGAGTGAGGAGTGAGACTTATTACCAAGCGGCATTGCCGAGAACGAAGGTCCTACCATCCCAGCCATAAACGTACAGTAGTATTGACCCACCCACGTACAGTGGTATTGAAATACACGTAAGTAGTATTGCCATACATGAAAAAAAGAAACAGTAAAATTTTCAAAAATAAAAGCAGAACCTTTTGAAATTATAACCTCTCTTCCTTTTTATAACTATATTAAATCTTGAATCAACGAAAGGCATAAATAATGGTGTACTCGTGACAACGAAATGCATTTTAAAACATCATGACTCAGGACTAATCTAATGGAAAATAGATTGAAGTACAAGTCACGGCTCTGTCCGTAATCCCATCATCACGGTAGATGTAATGCAACCGACCATCAAATCACTGTTCAATAAAATGTCCATTAGCATTGTAAACAAGCGTCATATTGTTCAAACTTCATGCCAAAAAATAAACATTTAGTCAGCCCTAATAATCACTTGTTTCCCTTCAGAAAACCTGGAAAATGGCCCAAAAGTAGACCAAGTAATGAGTAACATGACTACATTTGTGTGTGTCTGCAGAAGTAAATAAGTAATTCAATAGAATTAACTTTGCAAGATATTAATAATATTTATTCACATCTGAGACACCGACACAACTTGTGAGTTTTTCAAGGCAAACGTGAATGATTAATTATGAGTAGGATGTGTATGGATGAGTGGTGTTATTGCTGAGTATTTATTAATAGCCCAATAGCCAGGGAAACTAAGGGACAACACGTTTCCGACCACAAGGTATTGGTCTGATTTTTAGCTTTCTTACAAGCCTAAAACTCGATTCTAAAAAAAATACATCCAAATCATGACCATCACTCAACACGGACATTCCAGACCTCACTAGTAGTGTCTACACTGATGGCAAACATTGAGCAGACGCGATATAGGTAGTAAGAGGGCTGAGTACAGTGCATATCACCTACAATCTCCACAATATTTTGCCAAACCACAATTTTTGGAAGAGAAACAACAACTGAACATGGAAATCAAATTCAAAAAATTTCATTATAAATTCTATGAGTGAAAACCAATTCTGCTGCAGTAAAACTATTCTTCAACAGATATTAAACTTTCTAAAAACTAAATATTCTGGCAACGACAACGTTATTATTTACATTACCAAATGTTTCGCTCATACTGTTAGATACTCATCGTTATCTAAGTGGTCTCAGACGATCGGTGATGTATATAGTGTAAATATCACTTTGACATGGTCTTTACCAGGAGCTTCAGTTTTGAATGATAACACCGGCCACTTAAGCCTACGAATTAAATCTGTTAAACTTACCTGTTTCCAAATTTAATTTTTTATTGTTAATTTATTACAAAAAACCACTTTTTATTGGTCATAAAACTTCCTACTGGTTATCTACTTTTTGTTGACTTTAATTAAACTCCATTATGCTTTGTAATAAACTAGTACAATAATAACAAAGATTTATTATAATTTCCGTGATAGGTTCTCTTATAATAAAACAACACGCAAGCTCGCCCATGGAACTACAATTTAAAGCAAGTGCAAGATGTGTACAAATAATGTAATTTTTATTAAATTTTATGCTCAGGTGTACAAATCCAAATCAAGCATATGGCCTACGCTTACAGGGGTATTATTTTTCTTACAGCGTACTTTAACTGTCAACTAAATTTGTTATGTGATTTTAAAGGGCTTACAATTAATTGTTTAAGACTGAGTTAAAATAGCTCACTGTACAGGTATTATTTTTTGCAATCATTTAACAAGTGAATTAAAACAAATAAATTGCATGTTCACTTCCAATGTCTTAAGAACGAAACAAATAAACAAATTTTTCTCAGCACCAAATCTGTATAGAAACAACGAAAAGCGTTATTTCTCATAGACAATAAACATCTGTACGTGCCTTCAGACTAAATGCAGCGTACACGCTGTACACAAACAGATGACGTCACTATGACGTCAACCATTATGGATAAAATCTCATCTCATTGTGACTACCGTCCATGATACAACACGTCTTGTGTGCGAGTTCATCTCTGTTGAAGCTATTCTACTGAGAACGTTAAAAAATATGCAAAAAAAGTTTCCGAGCACACAACTGCAAGGAAGTCAACAACTTTTCCGACAGCACGAATACATTCATTCACTGGTCAGGGTTAGGTGATCTCACAATAGGAACGTAACTGATCACGTGAAGGTCTTTCAAGACCCTAAGAGGAATAAGTAGGTGGTGGAAGCAGTAATAATAAAAAAAAAGTTAACCCTTTCGTTCCCAGCAGAAGTATCTCCTAATTTATCTACAGCAGTGGTATCTCCTTTTTGTCCTGCGTCCAAACTTTCGGACGTTTAGAAAAATAAATTACGCTATCAACTTGACATATGTTTATACTGGGATGTACAGAAAGAACTGTTTTATCACACTAGTATGTTAAAATAACTTTAAATAGCTACAGAGTGCAAGCAACTACGAACGTTGATTTAGGTGGCTGTGGCGCAACGTAATTAAGACAGATTCGTCCAATCAGCTGCTCTTGTTCAGAGCGTCGTACGTGTATGTTTTAAATTGAATTTTGGTATATATTTTAATTTTTTAATTATGTTTCTAGGCATATAAATTTAAAGGCCATGGCATTTTTTTTCTTATATTGTTATTGTAGGACGAATTGTACAAAATTTAAATAATTAAGTTTTTTTCATTCTTTCCACCCATGATGAGTAAACATAATTTTTATTTCGTTTCCTTGAAATTGTGCAGTGTTTTCTACCTGTAGATTTAAGTTGAAACTAAACGAAAATGTTTAACTAAATTATCTTTAATTAAAAAAGTTTAAATCAAAAGGTTTACTTGATTATTAAGTATTTTCTAAATGTTGTTTATTTCATAAAACGTTAAAGCAATGCTCGTCCAATTTCAGTAAAATTGCAAACGATGTTGTATCAATCATATCGTTACAACTTGTCGTAGCGTATAAAACCCCCGTACAGCTAACTATCGGAGTTAAACAAAGTTTGAGAGGGATCAGCTGATATCCACCGACTGTTCATTCGTCAAATTAATCAAATGACACTTTTTGAAGAACGGTCAGGCCTTGGTTTGTAACAAAGATTACATTCTCACACTAATTGACGATTATCATTATAAAAAAAAAAATTAGGTGTGCGTCGGACCACACGGTGGAAGTTATACTTCTTTGGCCATTCTCATACACCCACTCACGCACACAAACAGACAGGATATATAAATGAAATATAAGACATTTTTCAATATTATTCAATATATTTATCTTCAATATATTATACGTGACTTCATTATTATATTATACACCTATATTATCATTATCAGTAATTTCTTCGATTAACAATCGATTAATCGATAGTTCTTAAAAATTTGTTCTTACTTTTCAGCGTGACGCGGTTTCTCGACCAACATCCCATCCCAAAGTGTCTAACGGGCGCAAAGAAGTATAACTTCAATAAAGCAATTATTCTCCTCAGAAGGCTAACAGCTAACGTTACCAAAGTAACCAAGGTTTCCTTAATAAAATTCAGGGTGTGGTATTTTTTATTACAAGTAATAACCATTATTTGATTATAAACATTGCACAGAGTACAAGAGTAGGTTGCTTTGCGGGCGGAAATTATTAGATGTTTACCTACTCTTTGGCGGAACTATTTTATCTAAGCAGTGGGAGATGCTGTCTACCAGTATATAACCTGCGAGTAAACATCTTTCTGGAGGGACAGAGACAGAGTACTTTCCAATACATAATACTGCATAACAAACATTGTTAAACATGAGTTATGTATGCGGGCACCAGCATCGTTGGCTGCGCACTACTGAAGGCCTTCTCTCTATGTTGCAATGCCTGCGCATTATATGGCTTAACATATTAACTATTTACACTCAATTCTTTCAGCTATGACCAGTAGCAGGTTATAAATAGACCCTTACTACCACACACCCATGGCTGTAGGGTTGTTCTCCTTCCGCCCCCAGTCCTAATTAGCGAACAACTTTGGTTTGAATACACTTTGCAAATTTGTACTTTTAAAATGAAAATATCTTTTTTATCGTTATATTTTTATAATCTACTAAAATATAATTGGAAAATGAGTCTAAACACGATAGGAATGAGATATAGGGCGTTTCTTTTAAAACGCAACCATAATAACAAGTACAGAAAATGAAGGTTTACGATAATTACAAGTTTAGGTTGGTATCCCTGGTTCTTTTCCTTCCTTGGCTATCAGCTGATTTACATTGTTCCACTGTTGTTCATTTTTTTGTGTTTCGTGCAATGTCATTGAATTGAGGTTAGAAACATGGTTTTGAGCAAAGACCAGAGATATATTTACTGTGGAGGAGTATTATTTTTTTAAAAACGTTTATTTTATGTCAAGATCCTTTCGAATAGTATTCTGAACCCATTGTATTAACTACGTATTGTTAATTGTATGTACATTATTGCATTGAAACACCCTGTATAAACTAACACAAATAACTGTTTACTGTCCTCTCCAGTGAATAATCTTATTACAGCCGAGCCTCGGCCTGGTGTTGACTTTGAAACTAATTGTTATTTATTAATACAAATCCCTGTGAAAAAAGACATGGCGAAAAGGTTACCTTGCCTGTTTCCTTTAGGTATATAATAATATTTTTTTCACTACACTACTATGAGTTCAGCTGTTTTCGTTATGTGTTTACAACCTGCGAAACATCATATTTTCAACGCTGTCTATTGTTTACTACCGAAAGTAACATTGTTTACAACCGAAAATTTTCCAGTCAACAACATCTGTTTTTAAAACATGTTTCTAATTTAATAAACAGTTAACATTCCAAAAATGAGTTTTTATTCCGTAGTGTAGTGAAAAGTATCGTTCAAAGCTCGAGTGAAAGTGTTTTGTATGTTCTCGACCATTTGAAGTGCTCGACAAGTCTCACACTTCAAACATATGGTCTCGAACATGCAAAACCCCACTTTCCACTCTTGTTATGAAATATACTATATTGTGTGAACAATTATTGCTCACAATCATCATTGTTAAACTAGTCAATAGACATTATAATTAATATGGGAAATGAATAGATAAATTAATAAAAAACATTTTAATATTAAAAATATCCACTCACACTCATGCAACAATTTATCTCATTCACTCTTTACACCCATGCACTATATTACATTACATATTACACCAGAACTAGAGGATTATGTGATAACATTAGATTTGGATTTCATTCCAGCGCCTCATAAGAAATTCATCAACCGAGTAAAACACCCTTGACATAAGAAATTGTCTTAATCGACCTCTGAATTTTTCTAGTTCATTAATTTGTTTAATGTCATCAGGGTTCCTATTGATCAGCTTAACACCGACTTCAGACGGCAAGCGTTCGAATATGGCAGTTCTATGACGGAAGTTGTCCCTGCCTCTAGTCTCACACTGGTGAACGTCCCTGCCTTGGACAACGTCACAGTTGCATCGGCAGTACAGGGCGACCTCGAGGATATAAAGACAGGGTAAAGTTAGCAATCCAAGCTCCCTAAAGACATTTTTACATGGATCTCTAATTTTTTCAATTTCGAAAAGATTCGGACAGCTTTCTTTTGACTTCTAAAAACTCTTTCAAAATTTTAATAAGCAGTGACCCCACAGTCTCAACCCGTATGTCAGGTGAGAATATACAAGTCCAAAATAGGCCATTTTTAACACATTTAAGGAGCATATTTTTGACAGGTTTCGTAAAACATAAATGCCTGAAGACACCTTTGAACAGATGCTTTCAATGTAGTAGTTCCAAGTCAGCCCTCGATCAAGGTGCATTCCAAGGGACTTACTTGGTAGAATTAGTATCTTCTACGAGAACATCACCTACCATCAAAGCTGCCCGATTCTCAAGTTGTTGTTGCTGAAGGAAAAACTGATTATTTTTTATTTGGAACTGATTAACTCTCAGATTTAATGTTGAAAAATATTGAACACATACATTTGTTAAAAAAAAATTATTTCTAGTTCGTGTTCCGAATTCGCTCTCACCACAGAAAATCTATATTCTGTGCTCTCACGCAGAGATCTGTGTCGTCAGCATGCTGAACTATTTTTCCCGTCATGAGTGATGAATTCAATCCGTTGGCGTACAAAAGGAACTGGGCTGGGCCAAGGATTGATGCTATAAAATAATAATCAGGGGAGTTAAGTACAGCAGTAAAAACTTATCAGGATTTCTTCATGTAATCAACAACACATCCGCACTACCAGAAAAAAAGGCAAAAAATGAAAGATCCATTTTAACAAAAACCACATTGCGTCAGAGTGAGAAAAACTTAATCGACGCTACAGCACATCCTGTACCGTATGGTTTCTTTTACACAAGGCCTATTTTTAGTTAATTCTTCTATTTACATATGCTTAGTCTAGGTTGGACCGATGTACATTAAATACGGGCGGGCATCACTTGCGCAGAATGCAGAAAGCCAGGTAGAGGCTTTCCATCTTTTGCGCGGAGAGCTATAGAGGACCCCCAGATAGGTTCCATCATTTGCGCTAAACGGCGGTCTCTTTGAAATATATATCCTATTGTTTTCTGTAGTGTGGAATTTAGTTATAAACAGTGAATGGAGCTACGAGATGAAAACTCAATTCATTTTTAACTCGATAGGCAATCATGATACCTTTAACACTTGAAATATAATCCATGCATCATTAGTGGGGCAATAAATATCCATTGTAAATGTATAATTTGTAAGTTCAATATATAAAGACATTTTGTATCCACAGAGGCAGGCGATCATCATAATAGACTAAATTCTGTGGTTTGATTCCAGTTTGAAATGGATTACTCGGAGGTTGTGCAATCCCTGTTATCGAGGATCCTGACATTCGGCTTTCTACATGCTTGTAAAACATATTGCGAACGGTCTTATGGATTGTGTTATTTTCTTGTTGAGTTTTTGTCAGTAAAGTAAATTATTTATCGGGAAGACCATTAGATGCTTCACTTTCTATGAGAGTCAGTGCTTAAACAAAATTATTAAGTATATCCTGTACAGTAAAAAAATAACTCTTGCAAAAAAAGAATGAGCAATTTAATAGCTTGCTTGTTCACTTAAAAAAAAGACAGAAAAATCTAAAATAAAATATATTTTAACTAAGAGTTATGTGAAAAAGACAATTTTGAAATAGGCTAACAGATTGGATTAAAAGACTGACGTTGCAAATATAAAATTCATTTATTGAACAAATTGAATATTTCTTATTTAAAAATGATGATAAAAATATCCAATAAGAAACCTGCTTGTAATGAATCTAATTACTATTTCGGATAAGATACAGGTCATTTATAATGTAGAAGAAATTACCAGCTTTGGCTATGATGATGATTAGCCATAACACTGCTTAACTCCTTTCGCCGTGGATAAGAGAAGACCACAGGTTAACATAAATAAACAAAAAATATAGAAATATAGTTTTATTCAGTTATTTATTCTCAGCTTTTTACACATGCTTTGTATGACACACATTTAACAAAATCAAGCCTGTCAATTTTCCTAGACTTCATTTGTTCCAGCTTCTGTTCTAGGAACTGTTGTTTCTTATGAGTTTTTTTGTCATTTGTGCGACGGGGGCCTTCATGCTTACTGTTCATCAACACATAAGAATCTATTTGAACCATCTTCAAACATTTGATGAATTGAAAGATATTGGGATGAGGCGAGGGGCATGCAGCGTTGAATTTAGAGTGAAACCCTTCACAGGCATTTGTGGTTCTCCAAAGTTCTGAAGATGCTGCAGCCCAGATCTTAGGAGGGAAAGATGCCGTTTCTTCTTCATCTATGTAGGTGACAGTGATGTAGTCAGCAAATCTGGTGAGACGGGCATCAACTGGCTGGATCGCTATCAGGTCGCAGAAAGCGTCGGGTACTTCCTTGGGATCGAGGTATGTCAACCCAAAACAATACCGCAGCCATCTTCCCTTCTCTGATTCGCTGTCCTTGTAGGTAGGAGCTAGTCCGAAAGCTTGGATTTTTCTCCACCTGTAAATATACATTTACTCCTTTAATCTTAAATAAGTAAAAAAAAAAAAAAAAACAACATGTTGTCTTAAATCAAAGTAAGAGCTTTATCTTATTTTATCTTAAAATGAATGTTTGTCTGTCCAGTTGAATTCAGTAAAAATTACTTTTGCCCCCCAAAATATTAGTACAAGTAGGGACTTTCATCATAGACAAGGAAAATAAATATTTCTTTTCTTTTCTGTGCTATGACCCGATTGTTGCCTCTCTCTTCCTGTTGAATAAACTTAAAATTCCCCAAGCCACATTTGGTTTTTTCTTCTACTTCATTATAAAATATAAGAAAACGATTCTGTATACAATTTTAGGCAATTAAAAAATTGAATTTAAATATCTTCGAGATGTAAAGCATTACAGTATCTCATAAATCTCATGAAATCTCATAAAAATATTAAAATAATATCTGGAAACTTACCACGCCTGTGCAAGATGAAATCTACATCCAACGACTGTAACCCCTGGGAACTTGTCAGATACACTGCCGTGAATAGCTTGTTCAAAATCCACTACAACATATCTAGGTTTGATGTCGAGATCTCGCTGAGTGCATTCCTTCATCAGCATAATTAAAACAAAAGCAAAAAACAAGAGTCCATATCACTTGCCAGACTGAACAAAATGTATAGAGAAAATAAATAGGGCCTCTTTAGGTAATAACCTGTTATGAGGTTCCTTCATTTAAAATTAAAATGCATCTCATGCGATCAGAAACAAAACTAAATCTACATTAAATACAACAGTCTCACACAAATTAATTAATTAATTTAATTAAATTACATTTACTTTAATCATAATTCTTAATTCCGTGCCAATATAATTACAATTTGCTTCAAAATCTAAATGCATAAGGTTGATTCTACAAAACACACACCGCACTTATAGCGAAGAGTTTTTGTTCCAAAGAAACATTTTTGGAGCGATAAAGTTATATGTTCTAGTAAAAAATGCAGTCATTGGTTTTGGAATTGAAAAATGGTTGGCATTTCTAAGTCTTCTTCTATATTCATTTTCATTTAAAGGAATATTTCCGCTTTTAATGTAAAATAGTTTTAGGACTTTAAAAACATAGTTATATTTTAAAGGTAGTATTTTATGCTTGATAAAAAGTGGTTTTGAAGATTCATATCTGTTTTTATATGAAACCAGCCTTATTATGTGTTTCTGCTGAACATATATTGGTTTTGTGTATAAGTCATAGGTATTAAAAATAAAAATTTAGTTGGACTTTTCCAACGAGTCTAGTGTTTAAATCTACACTACGTTTCGAACAGTGGAATCTCTGCCCGTTTGTCGTAGTTTGTTACGTAGGCCTGTTCCTCAGGCCTAAACTTAATCTAGTCTAATCTTAAAATGTAAATAGTAGTATAGTCACTTGAAAACGGGCAGAGATTCCACTGTTCGAAACGTAGTGTAGATTTAGACACTAGACTCGTTGGAAAAGTCCAACTAAATTTTCATTTTTAATAGAAATCCAACGACATTATGACTTTTAAAAATATCATAGGTATTACCCCAAAAAACTATTCCATAATCAATTCTACTTTGTACTAAAGCATACCTGTATCTGTACTGTTTATAGATTATTAAAGGATAACCTTTCGTTGATTGGCTCTTTTCCATCACTAAGTACTAAATATAAAAACACTAAACAATGATTACACTAACTAATAAAAACTCTAACTAATTATAACACACACTAAAACCACTACAACAACGCTTTAGAGCTTTACAGCATAACCTCTGTAAGCAGACTGAAGATTTTTGAAAAATGCGGTAATTATATAAACTACTTTTGCCACCTTTGGAATGTACAACAATAGCAAAGGGTTGACCTTCAGCGGCTCGCAGGTCAGTGTTCTCTACGCATAAAGGGGTAGAAATGCGGGGTGGTACAGTTGTTTACAAATATTTGGCATGACGGAATTACCACTCTCAGGCTTACCTGGACTGGACCCTGCGCAAGTGATGGAAGGGGATTAGGATACCCTTGCAAACCTTTTTTGGAGGTCAGAAATTCTGCGCAAGTGATGGACGACCTTAAATACAAGGTACGAACGATTCTGCACTTATAAGCACACGTGTAAGGAACACTAAACCCGTATTTTCTATATCTGCATTAGTATAGTCTGAAACTAACGTCAAAAAATAAAGAAACGTCCTCTGAAAAAAAAAATTAAACATAAAAATAAAAGAAACACTACCAAGATTAGGAAGTTTAAAACAAATTTATCAACAATGACAGAACAGAGTGAAACAATGTCACACCCACGCCAACTGCAGGATGTAAATCTGCCCTGTGAGTCAGTCGTTATCAGCGAGTACGTGAGGCTCGTTGTTTGTGTCATCTTGTATTGTTAGATCACCTAGTAAATCTAGCAAACATTTATGTAAATTGTCAAGCAGCACTTGCTATCCTTACGTACACAAATGTCTCTCTATTTGAGGTTATGATAACGCTGTTTACTCGGAAGTAACTTTTGTGATTTACAATCGGAGCGTGCTATACACTTAAGTAGAAATATATTAGTTCTTAGAATAAACCTCTAATCTTTATAAGTACAATATAACATCAGTCTTAACTATATTTATTATGTGATCGTTCACGTATGGACCAAATCGGACAACGCGAAATAAGCCGTTTTAAAACGTTGACTTTTTATTTGTGCCCAAACTGTTTCTTTCTTTCCGAATGAGCTCTCTTTTTCACCTCACTAAACCAGGTTGATCCAGTTCTTTTTCCTATCACTCTCTGATCAATTTTCCAACAAAGTATCTTTCGCGTAAGTGGATAGTCGGGCGGTCAGTACATTTACGTAGGCCTACTTCTCGCGAGCAAAATTTGGTATTGAAGTCTACGAAAATACATCGTCAAATTTACTACGGTGGCTTGTGTTGCGCACTTATCTTGTGCCTGGCTGTAGACCGTACTGGTGTGGCGTACTAACCGTACGGCGGCATTTAAATTCAAACCACGTCAATTTGACGGCCAGTACCGTAACACTCCGACACCGAATTGTCGAACGATCGAAATAATCGACTACCATCAACTACTGCTGTACTAAATGCTAAATGTCAAGAATATCGAGCCATCCCTATAAACGTAAAATATTTTGTAATTAGACCACAAAAATTATTAATAAACTGCTGATGCAACCTAATCAGACATTTTGATAAATATATTCACATTAATAGTGGAATTTTATACACATTTTTCCCTTGTGTGAACATTGTTAGTCCTTTCCTAGGATATATTGATAATTATATGATTAGTGATTCGATATTGCGCCACAACTGTCCAACTACATGACATTCTTTTTGTCTATTTTTTTATTGAATTGAAATCAACCGACAAGTCGATTTTTCAATTCATGTATACTTTGACGTTGTATAATTCCATCGATTAAATGGCAAGTATTCAAATGTTTAGTACTCGACGGCATTGCCAAAGATGTAGAGAGACTGCAATAGATATAAATAAAGATAAACATGTATTAGACATTTTTGCAAATTTTAAGTGTTCCCTATAGACAGTTTACAACTCCGAGAACAAATATCATTGTAAATAACTTATCCGACTGTACAATTCAACCAACTGGTAGCGCAGTGCTGTAATCCAGCTACTTGGGGGCAAGGTTTTGTGGAGATTGTCGGCGATAAGTTCTAGGCTCGGTCCTCTTAACATTTACATGGCAGCCACTCAATGGTTTCCATCGACGTAGACACTGCTACAGAAGTCTGGGGTGTCCATGTTGGGTGGTAATCAGTGTCCGGATGTTGTGTAGAGGAGAAAACTTAGTATCAGGCTTGTCAATTAGCTGAAAATCAGACCAACTCCGCGTGGTTAGGATTCCACGTAAAGCTGTTGGTCCCTTAGTTGCTATAGACGACAGGAACAGTCGAACGAACTCAGTAATCAGTCTGTACAGGCTATCCACACTCAGACTACACTGATGTAATCATTTATATTCGCGCCTTAACACACACAAAGTTGTGTTGGCATCTCACGTCTAAGAACCTTCGTCAAGAATTGAGGCTAGTCTGTCAATTGCAATTAGCTGCACCTATCATGTAATTATGGAAAATGAAATGTTCAGCGATCTTTCTCCATCCTATAAACACCAATTTACACCAATTCTGGTAGACAAAATAGTCGAACATTTAAAGGGAATCAACCCTAAACAATACCTGTATGCCTAGGTGAAATACTAACAACCATTCGACCCAGCTTTCTCCCTTCAAACGACGTCCTAACAAAGAGTCGATGCGTCGGTTATTACTGTCGGTTATGACATGTCGTAACCAATTGGAGAGAGCAATGGAACACTTTCTCAAGAAATGACAACAAAAGTCCGTCTGCGTTATTGTCTAGCAATAACAAAAGATATAGTAGTTTCGGAACAAAAATACTCCAGCACGAGTGTAACGGTTCCTCATTCCTCGCTCTAGCTGCCGTGTTACACAATGCGTTTGGAAAGCAACACTAAACAACCAAACATATACAAAGGAACTAAGAAGGTAACTATAGCGGCAAAAAAGGAAAACTATATTCAAACAACAAAAATAAAATACGTAATGAAGATTGTTACCTATGACAACAATAACATAATATTGTAACGACTATTACATATAATAACAATAACAAGAAAATATAGAATTATATGAAAATTAATTGAAGTAATACCAAAACAGAAACAGCAGGTATAACAACAACTGAAATTGCGCAGTTTTTTTCTTTTTCTTTATAGGGTCAGAAGGTAACAGGAAAAATAACAGGAACAACATGATATAGTGAAAGGAAGAAAGCTCATTACAAAATAATGAAATGAGTTTGGATACAAAACCCCCAACTCACCAAACAACGCTGACTGTACTCGCGAACCCATACGTGAGTAGTTTAAATCAATAAAATACGTTGATACACAGGAGAAATAACATTATGTTTAGACAACACCGATCGCCTTTCATATTAGTTCTAGCTTCTACTGATTTCTAGTTTTTTTTTTTTTTTTTTTTTTTACCACATTGATAGCGTAAAGCTCAAATTTTACCTCGCCTTTTGCTGTTGTATTTATGAGGTAACGACGTTTGCAGCTAATCTTTGACACTTTTTATTTTTAACATTTTTTGATTTCACTTTTGTTTCGATAGCGTTACCGCTATTGATTTTTTTCTAGTGTTGCCTCCTCACTTATCAGCTCATTGGGTAGTCTGGACACAAAATACATTTTCAAAGGCATCAAGTGACAACCACCAAATGTCAATTTGTCTTTGGCCTATTAATTATTGACATATAGGACTAGTTATTGAATTGATTAAACTAATAGTTAATTGTGACATACATGTTTAAACTTGACAAAACAAAGCAGATAATTTTTACCCACAACGCTGTTAAATTTTCACGGTATCACTTTTCAAGGAGGCCAACTTTTCATACGAAAAGGATATTCAGTTCACTTCTCCTACAGTATTCAAAGACCAACTTTGACGAGGTAGTACAAGGGGAAGAGGGAGACGATCACGACAAACATACAACTCAACAACAGATAGTTCACCTGTGCCGTCTTTGAGTCACACCCACGGCCGACGAGCGGCGAGCCGGGAGTCAGATATATGATGAAATAAGCGATTCACAACAAGTTGAGTGACTAGGTCGAGGTCAGTGGGTAGACCGCTCACAGTATTCAACGACCATCTTGGACAAGGTGGTACAAGGGGGATAGGGCTATCGTAACAAACATACAACTCAACAACAGATAGTTCACCTGTGCCGTCTTTGAGTCACACCCACGGCCGACGAGCGGCGAGCCGGGAGTCCAATATCAATAAGTGATTCACAACAAGTTGAGTCACTGGGTCGAGGTCAGTGGGTATAACTCCTACAGTGTTTAACGACCATCTTGGACAAGGTGGTAGGAGTATGAGGCTGTGCAAATCTGAGTTAAGGTGATGAAACATTGATAAGTGATAACGTCATCACTCTCCAATCAGCGTTGACAAATAGGAAAGGCGAGGCACTCGTATGACATACGCTGCATTTCATTTTAGCTACTCAGTGAAAAGTAAAATGTTTACCGTAAAGTATCTCCAACGAACGCACAAGATCAATGTGGAAGTTTATTGTTTCCGACTCTTCAATTATATTTCGGTACTTGTACTTCACAATTCGTCCATGTTAACTCATTTCTACTAAGCACAATAAATAAGCTGTTTTAATTAATTTACAACAGCTACAACCTTTTTTACATTTGTCACATTTTCAGATGCGTAGACTGACAATCTAATTACTTAATCGATACTACATAAATGTCACTTGTTTTCCAAAGAACAATTTAATCCCACACCAAACGTTTAAACTGTACTTGGAAACATTTCTTTAATCAATATTTTTTCGGCTACATTTACTAATAGGTTAGGCGAAGAATTGGTAGGATGCCATCCAGCAACATTTTACAATAAGGTAAAATGGACCTTAATAGACACCTACAGGCGGTTTTTACAGACACAAAAGGCGTGCAGAGTTTATGTGTTAAACAACCGGCTAATTTTACGATTTCCTTCGTGTACTTGTACCAGGAACGCAGAACAATCCGACTACGTAACACATTACGTGTACAGTAGCAACATGTGTGCGTCAACGATGTTGCGTGCAGCAAGTGTGAGGAAACCACTTCCTTCACATCACTTTCCCTGGTGACGTCACCGACCCCAACGAGTGGGTACACTGACCACTTGGCCCAGTAAAGTGGCATCTGCCCGATAAAACCACTTGTCCACATGATTTGTCTCTCTTGCACAGTATGACCATTTCCGTCAGATCCTGTGCGTGTCGTGTTTTATACGCACTTCACGTTTCGAACGCTGCAGCTGTACGTTTTAAAATGCAGTAAACATAGACAGGCGACGCTGGATCCGGTTCTGAAACCGGATTGATACATGCTTTTTTTCCACAAGGAAGGCGAAAAAAAGAGAATCGACCTAGAAATCGAGCAAATTTTCGAGGTTTAATAGTAAACATGACCCGGCTGTTTCTGAAAGGGGAGTTTTCCCTCAAAGACGGATGTATGTCTACAATAATACAATACATTATTATTATAATGCATCAGTAAGAAGCCGATCGTCAAGATATGGGCGAAAGGGTGTGGCCATTGTTACTAACTACGACCGACTGCTCCTTAGAAATATCGATTTATTAATAGCCCAATAACCATGGCAACTAAAGGACCCTACAGACAGCTTTACGTGGAATCCAAACCACGTAGTGTTAGTCTGGATTTTCAGCTGACTGACAAACCTGACACTTAGTTATCTTTCCTAAACAACATCTGTACATTGACTACCATCCCAGCCTTCTCTAGTAGTGTCCACGTCGATGGAAACCATTGAGCGACACCGTGTCGGTATCCCCTAGTAGCTGGGTTACAGCAATATGCCACTAGTGCTAACATCATTAAGCGTACCACAGCTAAACTATTGTATAGACCAGTGGTTCCCAACCTTGGACCCCCAAGGACTACTAGAATCTTTATAAAAATGGTGTACCACATGTTGATTTAGATAAATTAAATTTAAAAGAAATCATTTTATGTTTAAAAGTTGTACTGACATTTTATTTCTTACTATTTTATTTCATCAGCTAGCCAACGGCCCTTTACGGGGTGCTTGCTTTATGCTTGATTACTCTTTCCTCCATGGTTCTCTCTACACCATCTTTTGAATATAAAACATCAGCTTAGTACCATTCTTATATGATTATATCTAACACAGTATTATAGTTTACAAATCCCTATAAGTCTGCTTTAGCGAATGCAAATTTGTGCAATCATGTCAGAGTTAGTAAAAATTACCTTAGATATTTCTCAATGAAAACCAAATCAGTCAATCGTTTGTGTTATGTTTATGTTTTTTATATCAGCTGTTTGAAATAAATTATTAAAATAAATTAATGCCAATGTGCCACTTCCACAATTCAAAAGAAAATGTTAAGGGGCTGTTTCTACCCCTAAGGACTATAATTTTGAGAAATACCTTTCTTAGTGGGTCTCTATGTTACAAAAGCTAACTTCCCTCCAAATTTCATCAAAATCTGTGATTCCTGAGATTTTGTGATTAGTGAGTACATCGCTTTTGGATTTTATGTACTAAGATTATGTAACAACACACAAAATAGTACACAACTTAAAAAAATATTACGATTTAAATGTACACAAAGAATCATCATAGTTGTTCCACTATATCAAAATATTCTTCAACTGAGTAAAGAACTTTTTTCAACATATAATTTTTGATTTCTATTTTGAATTTGTTGTTTGCTTCTATATTTCTTGTGTTTAGTGGTAGTTTAGAATAAAACAAGTTTCAAAAAAAAAAAAAAATATATATATATATATATATATATATATATATATATATATATATATATATGTGTGTGTGTGTGTAGATGATTAACTGAAAATTCTGCATTATGAGTATATTTTTATATGTAAGTTTGTTCTTCTTAACTGCTAGAAAATGATTACAGATTTCCAACTCTTCAAGTGCCTTAAAGAACAAACACAACGTTTCGGCACACATGAAAAAACTTCTGCCATCCTCAGGTGCGACGCTTTCTCTTCCTACATTTACAACTATAATTTTTTTCATTATAATTCAACGCTTAAAGAAAAACAGCAGAGACTTGAAAATGATTGTGCAACATTAAATTAATAGTTACCCTGAGAATGGTGGATAAAGCCACTGACGTAATGAAATGCCCCCTTTCCTTATCTAAAATCAGACGGCACAGCACTACAATAAAAAAAAAATGGCTAAGCCCTTGTTTTCCGTAGCCCTGGTATCGCTTGCCAGACCCACAAATTGGACACCCCCAGAACTGAGTCCTGTTTACACCCCTGCTTCTTATAACATGAGGCAGAAATTTATTAATTCTAACCTCAAAAGGTGCAAAATTGTTGTTTTGTATATAATCATAATTTTTAATACGGAATATTAATTTCTTCTTGCCTTCAAAATATAAAATTCCTTAAATGACTAATGAAAACAGGATTGCACACATACCTAGATTTTACTGAAAATACCAAAAAAAAAAAAAAAAAAAAAAACTGCTAAACAGAAGTATTGTCAATTTTATTATATAAATCTGTTGCTTTGTATCTTTTCTTAACAATGAAATAGTTTCTCCTTAATTTTGTCTTTTTTGGGGGGTCTTGAGGAAGCAAGATTGGTCATAAGAGTTTTTAGCATATGTAACAAAAAAATGTTTTAAAAAACTTTTTATTAGACAA
Organism: Stictocephala bisonia; assembly: GCA_035578905.1. Taxonomy (NCBI): domain Eukaryota; kingdom Metazoa; phylum Arthropoda; class Insecta; order Hemiptera; family Membracidae; genus Stictocephala; species Stictocephala bisonia. Next base: position 266,309 of record JAQJVL010001049.1, read on the forward strand.
AATCTACATAGACATTATCTCAGAAAACTATTAACTGAATCAAACATTTTTTGTTATTAAAATTTTTCATGCAGTATTCTAAATTATGTTATGAAAATTTACTATCCAAAAATTTTTCATTAAATGTTTAGATTAACAATATTTTTAGAACTTATTTTCAAGTTTCAAGAGCTAGGTTGCACATTTTGCAGTGATTCCTCGATTTCCGGTCCGAGAGTCCCGATTTAACAACTTTTTTTGTAGCCACTATATATATGATTTTTATTTAATGAAGACAGTTTCACTTTAGTTTTGGGTCGGTTAAAACGTGAAGCTACAGAAAATTTCAACCTTGTCGGTATAACTAGGGGTGAGCAAGGCATAAAATAAAAAACCCTCTGGTCTGTCAGACCCATGATGCCCTGTTAACTCTAAATCGTGAGCATCAGGTGAACCAATATGTGCTCCCTACTGCTAGGTCCATTTTTTGCCACTGCGCAAGCGTTTTTTGTAAAAATCATTAAAAAACCTAAATACGCCGTTCCTCGCTTTTAGAATGGATTTTGTGAGTCACATAAATTATGTCGTTCCTCACGATCTAGGGTTAAGGGTTAAAATTAGGTTACATAGAGCCCTGTGTGCTAGATGAACGACTAAAATATATGTATACTCTTTTGGGGGATAAACTGATATATGGAATAATGTTAATAGATACGTAGAAGTGATTGGACAAGTAAAACAGTTTATGAATAGTCCTGACAAGATAGTAGATATGCTCTATCAATACTAGTATATCTAATGAGAAATAAGATAATAGGACAATAGTATCTCAATACAATACTGATTTAGATAGGATCTTAGTCATATAAATAAACAGATAACAATATTATCAGTAAATACTATCAGTTGTAACTTCTAATGCTGAACCATGTTGGTTGATTGGACAAAGAGATACATTGTAACTTAATTTGATATAATCTACCATTTTCAAATCATTATTAGCCTACATATTTTAAATTGGCACAAACTTTACCTATATTAAACACTAAAATATCAAAACTTTGAAAATTACCACTTTGATTGCCAAATTTTTTTTTTTTTTTTGCCATATCTAAAAAACTAGTCAAGTTAGAGACTTGTGATTTTACTCAAATACTTGGAATTGTAATTCACATATTTCCTGAAGTTTTAATAAAAATCGTTACAGCCATTTTTGAGAAAATTCCATTTTTTTGTAAGTTTTTTACCCATAAAAATAAAAAAAAACTAAAATTTAAAAATGTCAAAAAACTGTCTGGACATATTGGCTAAATACACCTTCATACCAAATTTCATTAAAATGTATCCATCCGTTTGGTCTCCAGAGTAGTGCACATATACACACAGACAGACGCACATACGGACAGATATCCAATAATTTTTTTCAAAAAACCACTGTTTTGTGTTCAGGGGATCCTAAAATGGATTTTTAGACCAACTTGTAACAAACTTTTTTTTTTTGGACGATCACAATACTTTCTCTATACTCTATGCTAACGCATATGGGAAAAAATAAAAATGAATAGAAACTATCCAAACTAACCTAAATTTAAGCATGAATCAGCGCTGTAGGTCCATTATTTCCCTGGATCTTGGGTAATTAATAAATGGCCCCCACTATATTAATATATACTCAATAGTTCCTGTTATTTTTAAAATTGTGTATTTTATAACATTGTATAAGATATCGATGAATGACCTGCAATAAGAATGACATGGAATAAGACACAGTCTGTCCAATCGTACTGTGTATGACAGTTGGATCACTAGTAACCTAAGAAAATTCTGAGCTGCCTATTTCTCGTGTGCCACTGTCATAAAAGTATTCACGTTCGTGATGACGGAATAAACTCTGAGTTTTTAAAAAGACATGAAAACCCCCAAATTATGTCAAAAAAAATTTTTTTTTAATAAAAAGCTACATTCATGCCGGAAAAGTATCATAATGTTGTCTGTTTTCAGTAATATGTATTTTTATATAATAGTACCAGGAGACCAAGCTTCGCTCAGTTGAATCTCCCACAGGATCCTGAGGATCATTAGTTGTCGCTTTACCTTGTAGGTTATTAATAAGACTTTGTTTCTAAGGTCTTCCGTGTTTATCTTTGCCTCTTTGTAGAATTAGGCATGCATGGAGGAGCTCGGCCTACGGCCTCGCCAAAACGCTCTGCTTCAGGCCTCGCCAAAACACTCTGCTTCAGGCCCTTTTGTGGAACCCGGCCTTCGGGAGAAAGTTCGGTCTATGGCCTCACCAAGGCACTCTGTTACACTCCCATTTGTGGATTTCGGCTTGTCGCCTTGTGGGGAAGATCGGCCTCGTCAGGATTCTTAAGTAGTATGACCATGAATTTTGGTTTTTGGGGCAGCTCATAAACATAGTCTTTTCTAGAATCACATGGAAAACTAGCGGACTCGCACGAATTCAGCAACTTTTACCTGCTCCGGTAGAAGGGGAGATATGATCTTGGCAATTTTTGTAAAACCGACTCCAACAGTAAGGCACGGTTTCAACAATTGTGGCAGAAGAAGATGGATAGGAAGAGAGAAGTGGCAGTGAGTTAGGCTAGGTTATTTAGGTAAGGTAAAGTTAGGTTAAAAATGCATGTAGTAAATATTTTCAATCGCATGACAACCATACTGAGCAAGTTACCAAAATGCATACAACGGAACTGGCTTCAACTGCCGTAATGTTAGTTGTATAGAGATAGCCACTCTCTATGTGCTCTGTGTAGCTAACCAACCCACTCGCCGCTACCTGCAGAGAGCAGTTGCTGAGTTCGTGCTTGGGATTAACTGATACTTTTTACAAGTTTTTTTTCTAACTAGGGTAAAGTAGAAGTAAACGTCACACACCACAAATTTATTACAATATAAGAACAAAATGCACAAATATATTATAATACAAGTACAAAATGCACAAATATTATGGTGATCGATTTCTGTGAACCACGCTCATCTTCATCAGACCAGAGGGATTCACAATTTAGGATTTTATTACATTTATTTCCTGTTTACTCTCTACAATACTTAATGGTATTGAATACACTCTATATAAAATACTTCTGAAGCTAGCTGTTTTGTGAGACGGGAGATGGACAGAACTGTTATTTATTATACAATTGGTTTAAGTAGGTTTTCTGAAAATTCAATATGAAAGTCCAAAAAGTTAATTTCATTCATAGATTCAAGTTCACTGGTAACTATGAATGAGTTCAAGTTCACTGCTAACTAGAGTTGCCGGGTTCATGTCATTGGTCAGTAAGATACCCAATATGGTACCTTACCAATTAACGTACCTTTAATTTGATACCCCATTTGGGTGTATTAGTTTAACATCACTTAATGTTGGGTTATTGTAAACCTTATTATACAAAATGCAAAATAAATAACATTATACTAAGTAACTAAGTAACTACAGCAACATACAAGAAAACCACGGTACCAAAAAAAGAAGACGGTAGGTATCACGTGCATCTCCATGACGTCACATGTGCTAAATGGCAAAAATGAACACAAAAATTATCTTCATTAGTATACTGTTCTAATTCCCGTAATTACAATTCCAGCTGATAAATGATACATAACTTGCTTACTATCTAGCTAAATGCTTCTATGCAATTGGTAGATTTAGTTAACAGTATTTAATAGAATAAACAAATCAGCTGATTTCACCCATGTGACGTTACAGTCTACTGAGCAGCCTCGTCGTCATACACGGGAAGTCTAGGAGCCTCTGGGGCAGAATAAAGAATTTTCCCAGAGTTGAGACCGGCACCAATCGTTTATCGTGGTCGAAAACCCCTATATAAATTTTAAAAAACCCTCAGAGTCAAAAGGAAGTTCTTCCAGACGTGGCTTGTTTTAGATAATAAGATATTTAGAGTTTTTATAATGAGTCATATTTGGCTCAAGACGTGCATGTGGAATGCAACATCCCTACTACGACAAAATTGCAGTCAACCAAGGGATAGTCAAGGCAATAAACAATGCCAAAAGAGTCCAAACATTTTGCAATACATGCCTTAACAGCCCAGCGATGTGTTTGAAATGTTTTTATATGAAACACAAAAAGTTTTTTCTTAAATATTTAGTGTTCATTTTCTCCTATAATCTTTTTTCTTCTACTGTAATGTTTTCCGATAACTGTAATTAATTTTGAATATCACCATAACTTGAATTTACAAACAATAATAATGTAATCGTTATTGGAGAATATATATACAGTATATATATATATATATATATATACAATCTTAAAGTATGTGGTGTTTTTACCTAAGAAATACCCGTCAGTAGGTCAGAGTTGACCCACTATGCTAAAAAGGATTCTTTTTGTGCCGTACAACAAAACAGTGATGCTGAAATGTGGCCGTAGACATTTAGGTTGCCATTAAAACAAAACGATTGTGTGGGTCAGAGTAAAGTGTAGCGTGGGTCATATATGTCCCATGTCGTCAGTATAAAAAGGTGGCATGGGTCAAATTTGACCCACATCGTCACAAATATGTTTTAAAAGTTTTATTCTAGTGCTTATAGTTATGATGCCTTTTCTTATTTTTTTTTTGTTTTTTTTTTTAGATTTCAAAACATGAAAATAATAATGATTTAAGCCTTTACTTGAAGAAGGAGGACTACATTCTTCTCACATACAAAGAAATTGTGCATAAACGTCTAGAACATTTTCGTAGTATAATAATTTATATTTGATGAACTTTGTCCCACTGGCTAAGATATTTATAAGTAGTTTTTTGTTTGTTTTTGTATTTAGAAATAAATGAGACTTGTATATACTACTTTAAACTGTTGTTTGAAGGTTATTTATTAGCAATGGATTGTTCATGATATGTAAATAATATTTGGAGATTTCTAATGCTTCGAGTGTTTACGAAACAAACAAATACACTACTTTAAAATTGTTTTAAGTAAACATTTTTATTTGTTGATAATTTTTTGAACGATCTTATTTCTAGCTACATGTCTTGTCACGATACGTACCTTTTATCTTAAAGGTGAAACAAAATGCTATAAAAATGATTAAAATGTCTTTACCTCAATTGTTTGACATTATAGAGAAGCCAATTTATTATTTAAGACGTAAAATACCAAAAAAATACAAAATTAAAATAGTTATGTAGTTTATATAGATGGGGTGTGATTCACCCCAGTGTTCCTTATGTCACAAAAATTAAGTGTTTCTAACCAGGGTTGAGGGGGGGAATTAGCTGGTCTTCATTTAATTGGAGAAGCAGTTGTTGAATGGTTACGAAACCTGAATTTAGCTCTGTGATGGGAGATCAATATTCAAACGCTAAGACATTTCAAAAGAATTTTGGATTTTATTTTATTAGCATACATTTTATCACTTTAATTTTTAATCTTATATTAGTTTGGAGGCTGGCCTATGACAGCCATATATATTTTTGCAAACTACAAACAATATTTTATGGTTACAGACATTCGCCAACATTTGGACACTCAAAAAACATAGCATTTAAATAAGGACATTCCAATGAGGTCGAGGACACTCAGAGGTGAGGTATGAACATCTCCATCCTTTCTTAAGAACAGTGATCCAAAGTCCAGGGACGGTTAAATATTGTTTAGACTGTTACAGATAAAAGTACAAATCTTTGCACATTGGTGCTGGACATAATAAGCTATTTTACCATGTATCCAATGATCCACTACCTTATCCACTACCAATGATCCAAAGTCCACAGTGAATGTGTTGTCTAAGTACCTATGATATCTCCATGAAGTAAATTTTGATGTTAAAAATCTTTAATGATTAATAACAAATAAAAAGACTGTTTTAAAATAATACAAGAATCTTCACTTGCTCAACACCATCGACACAAAACTTATCCTACAATTAACTAAATAATCCAGGCTCATCAGGAAACATTTAGGGCCTACCGGTATTAATTTACTTATTTTTGCATACTACCTATCAATGTCACTCAGCTAACAAATAATATGAATATGAAACTTACCTTTATAAGCATTTATATATTCTGGACCATAAATATTCAATGTTCGGTATGGATTGACAGAAACACATACTTCCCCGATGTAAGTGTAAATGTTGCCTGCATGAAACCTACAACAATTCAAAAGTTAATTACTCATTGATTCTAGAATGTTTGTAAAGACCAATAATTGGCAAAGAATGAACAAAATCCTTCGTAGTATGACTAGTTTGGGAATGAACAAACCTTAAGAATCAATAAAAAAATAAGTAAAACTGAGAGCTAAGCAGTTCAGATAAACTAGATTTTTAAATTTTATAAATATTAAACATTTGGCTTCTGTGAACACACTAAATGAACCAGTTCAACATAATCACAGTCTAAACAATCCAAAACATAATATTCAGGTACTTTTACAATCTGGATAAGACGAATGATAACAAATAATTAACGCTTCTATGATTAGAAGAAAAGTTGGTCATACAATAAAAATTGGTATTATTGGTAAAGCTGTTGCTGTTTTATGCTGTTGTTTGTAGTTGTAAGTTGGAATTCTTATAAAACCTCAGGTCTAATTTAGATTTAGAAAAACTGTGCTTGTACAGACTGCAGCAGCATGAGCTAAGTAGGGTAACACTTTCGTTATGAATCTCTCAATGACCTACTTAGCAAGATTAACTTCAGAGTCCCCTCCAGCACTCAATCACATGAGCTCTTTTTACGATTCACAAATTATGCCACAAACAGTTCCTCGCTGAGGACCCATAATTATTGTTGATGTCTAATAATCTTCTGATTAAAGATCCTTGCTGTAATTGTAATCAGGACGCAATTCCCCTTAATTTTAGTACCCACAACAATATATTTACACCAACAATAATGGATTTAGGAACTAAAAACTGTTGTTATTCCTAATTTTCAGTTTTCCCGGCTTTTCCTCACAAGATTTTGGAAAGTACTTTAAAAATTAGCTTCTTATAAAACTATAAGTGTTTTGAGGAAAACATTTATTTATGCATGTGCTACATCGAATAATTGGCAAGATTTCTTGAGAAGTGAGATCTCCCTTACAACTTCTCATAATCACACTTCAGAACAGTTCTGTTAAACAAAAGACTTCATTTGCCATGGTTAAACAAAAAACTTATGTTTTACACTTAGGCCCTAGGCCTAAATGTTTTAGGCTAGGCCTATTAAGAAGGCCCTAGTATGAAATTACCGGCAAAATTACAACTTCAACACCTTCCCCCATTTTTCAATTAGGGGCTAATAAGTTAATCTAAAGGCAGTATTAAATATGCATATGAAACCTTACCTTTTTCGTAAATTTTCCATAAATTTTTCAAGGGTTATTTCGTCCAAAAGGACGAAGTCCCTTATCCCGACTTCTTCACGAACGACCATTTTCGTTAGATGACACTAAAAAGCAAAGAGATCAAAGTACACTTCAAAATAACCATTCAAATTTTACACTCATTCAATCTATTAGAAATACCATAATATTCAACACACCAATTATGTTCGAAAATACACTTTACCGCCTACAGCAACACTTCTCTTCTCAGTGACTGACGACTGAAACTCGACCAAGCAAAACAAACACAAGACTGAACTTAATCCGAACCAAACAACAAACGATTGAACAACTGAACTTAGGACTAGGATTAGGAATGTGAGGAAGACGAAGGTTTGATTGTACAGTTCACGCTGGATAGTGGACTGGAGTTCTGTACTGGACTCGGACTAAATTGGGACAGGTTTTGGTTTTGTGTTTGGTGGTGGTGGGATAGGCGGTATCATAAGATCACAGAACTAGAAAAAAAGTTTATATGATATGGTATTGTATAGTATTCAATAACAGAAGCACAATAGTCAATCTATTGAAAAAAGACTCTCAGCTGAAAAAGACTACCAAAATAGTATAAAGAGGTTGTGTCCATAGAGTAAAGAATAAATTATTAATTATTTATTAATAATAAATAATAAATTATTCTTTATTTTTCAACTATGGTTATGTCCATTGAAAATATCACACTTTTTTCAAGTGATAGATGGTGTAAGTGGATATAATTATTCAATATGCATAGTTTAATCTCTTATATTAATTAATTAAGGGAAACCCAAAATGGATTTTTATACTAACAAGTGTAAACAAACCTCTTTGGACGATCACAATAATTTCTCTATGCTGCTAACGCATATGGGGGAATGTAAAAAGAACTAACATTAAGAGCTGCTGAGCGCTGACCGTGCTGTAAGTGTGAAGTAAACGTACGTATAAGCAGTGTAGTAAACAAAAACTAATGTACAATATATGTTAATAATGTTTTAGAGTGTGCATGCAACTACAGTAAAAAAATAATAAACATCAATCCGTTCCTGTCGGCTTCTCTAGAACTATGGCGGCAGGACCCATCGCTGAACGGAATCAAGGTAAATAAATGAAAGAACAAACATTATAACTAACCATAGTAAATGCCACTAAACAATAGCATCCAGTTTAATAATTTTAGTTGTATCCAAGAATATTTATATTGATAAACTCTTACATTTCTTGTACAGTAGTCTCAGTTAGGTTAGGTTTCCTTAGCTCTAACTTTGGTAACCTTTATGCACTCTGGCCACTTCTGAAAATAAGATATCTTATTGAAAAAGTGGTGACAGTGATGGATTTACCATTCGGTAGCTGCCTAGAGTCACAAGCAAAAGGCACCCACAATAATGATGTTAATGTCTACAGAGTACAGACTTCAATTATTTAACTTATTGCGTGGTTCGTGGGTAATTATACACTCTAGACACCTCTGACAATGCGATTTCTTGTTAAAAAAGTGCTGAAATTTGAGTTTACAATTCTTTAGTAGGTTGTTTTTATCTGCAGAAAACTCGTTATTAACGAAAAATCAAGTTTTGGTGTTTATGCAGTTTCTTGCCACCAAACAAATTTGGAACATTTTGCTTGAAATGGGTCTAAAATTAGCTGTATAACGTATATCTGTAATAACGTATTTTACCGAAAAATAAAAAAAAAAAAAAAAGAACAGTATTTTTGACATATTCCCGTTAATTTAATGGTATTTTAATCATCTTTTTTTATTTGATGTGTTTTTTGCGCTGAATACAAATTTGAAAACTATTTTGGTCCATTACAAATATTTCTCAAGATATAACGGAAAAACTATTATCACGGCTGATCGTGATTAGTGACCATTACGCGATCATTATATACGACAACTATTAATCACAAAAACGAATTGACCTATATCCCTGCCGGAGTGACGGCCAGCGGGCCATCATGGAGGCCAAGCACGAATTTAATGCAAATTACGAATCTGTTGAGAAAATAGGCAGTTAGGTTATGTTTGGTTATGTCAGTCAAAAATGCATTTTTCGGGCTGAAAAAATAATTTTACTACAAAACCAGTTATATATTTGTGTTCAGCATAAAAAATACGAGAAATTTAAAAAAAGTTGTCAAAAATAACGATTTTTAAAAAAGTTGATTTTTTTCACTATCAGATAAAAAACTAGTTTTTCGATTTTTCGGTAAAAAAACGAGTTTTCCGCGGATGAAATCAAACTCCTCAAGAGATATAAACTCATTTTTCACCACTTTTTCAACATGAAATCATATTTTCAGAGGTGGCAAGAAAGTGCATAATTACCCTAGTTTTTTATGTAATAGCCTAGAGTAAAAACCAACTGTTTAAAAAATTGGAATTTTTTTCACAGTTCTTTTTTCATTGTACTTGTTTTTAATGCTGAACAAGAATATATAATTGGATTTTCAATTAAATTAATTTTTCGGCCTGAAAAAAACACTTACTTACATAACGAAACATCACCTAACTTATCCTAATTGTCTATATACTCATCAAAATCCACACTGTGCATTAAATTCAGGTCCCTGGCCTTCGTGACAGCCTGCCGGCTGTCCCTCCGCATGGATATGTGCAAATTTGTTTTTGGTGGCTAGTCATTAGCTCCTATTAACATTGTGCATTTGGGCAACATTGGTGATTTACCACGAACGTAGTTTTTCCGTGATATCTCGAGAAACAATTGTCGTAGACCGAAATAGTTTTCAAATTCATGTTCAGAACAAAAAACTACATCAAATTAAAAAAAATAAAAATCAGGAAAAATAACGGATATAAATAAAAAATAACACTTAAACAATTTTAGAATTTTTGTTATTTTCGTACAAAACGTTATTTCCGCGGAATAAAAAGTGTTTTCTCATTAAACATAGACCTGATTCTAACCAGTGGTAATACAAAAGTCAAGATTGGCGAGGCATCTAGAAAGCGCATAAATACCATATAAACTCCTGCAAATTTAATTGATTCACAAATTGTTCATTGATATAAATAGGATTAAGCTTAAAGTTAAATAATATATTTTAGCGGTAATTCTGCACTATTACTTAATCGACTTCAAATCTTTTCATACTTTGATATGATGAGGTAGTCCTCACTTAGTTAGAAAAATGAAAATTAAGTGTTGGAAAGCCGTCGTTCACGCTGCAAAGTGATAAGAAGGTTTAAAGTACACACGCTATCACTGACATTTCGGAGACATCGCGCCGTGGCAGTTATGATTAGGTTAGGTTATTATATTGTAGAATGAACCTGTAATAACGTATTCACTGTTGCAAACCGCTTTTCATTTAGCAGAATCTGTAAAAACATATTCTACAATAGGCTATGATAACCTAACTATAACTGCTGCGGTGCAATGTATATGGGTGACCTTGGTGTATGCTAATGTATCACTAATTATACTAACTCTTATGTTTCCAACACCTAAGTTTTACTAAATAATGATATTTTTTAGTATCCCATAAATGTATTATCAAAATATGAAAAGATTTGAAGTTGGCTAAGTACTAGTGCAGAATTACAATTTTATAGCATTTTTCCTATGTATTAAACTATATTATTTTAACTATATATATATATATAACTATATATTACCTTCAGCACTTTTTATTTTAATACGTAGCCAAAAAGTGCTGTCATTTA